>BOPP01000032.1:1266139-1313927 GCA_017312745.1 Gryllus bimaculatus
GCTCCAATTCGCTCGCACCTGCGAAGGCTGTCGGCCTCTGGCATATCGCGCGTTCAGCAATCCTCAGCCCTCTTTCCCTCCACTTTCCCTCAATCCGCGTGTATAGCATTTTCTTATTTAATAACTGAACGTTTTCGACTATTAAAACTGTGTCAGGAGCACTCTCGGCTGTACTCACAACAAGGAATTGCAACCCACTGAAGGACCCCATCCATGTGCATTTGCGGTGGACACACCTTTCTGCTGCCGCCATTGGAGGGAGAGACGGGCCTTCCCCCTGCCCTGACAGTGACGATTAGAAACATTGTAGTGAGGGACTCACATATCCATACCTAGGTACCTCATTGAGGAATTTCACATTTGAAATATTCAAATCAACGAAAATAGAAAGAGATGTCTCTAGCGAGGGCATTATTAGAATGCATTCAAACTCATCGTCGCTGCCCTGGAGATAATTGACAGTCCGCTCCCTGCCTGCCTCTCATTGCTTCCTCAGCGTTAAAATAACATCATCCGTCATCCGTCACAACCAATATTTTCAGATAAGGCCGCAAAGATTCTTGACTGAGTGTCATAATAAAGTTTAAAAGTATAGCACACTGGTTTGCCAACGTCACAAGAGCAAGAGACAATCTCAGCATTCGCTCAAAGGATCAGAGAAATTGGTCAAAAAACCTGAGAGATGCCGGTCATTTACCCAAAAGCTGAAGAATAATAATGATTAAGGATCGAGGAGGTAACATCCACAAAGGATAAGGTACAATAATTGATGCAAGTCGTTTCGAATTATTTAGTGCATTTATTAATGCAATTATTTAGTGCATTATTTAGTATATCCACATGAAACTTTATATATCATTGTTAAAATAATTTTACTTTTCTTTTTGATGCTTAGTATAGTATCTAAATGTATAGAAACAATTATGCAGCAGAAAATATTTTACGTGGCACTTAAATTTGTGTATCGATTTTAATCATATGCTAATGTGTTGTAAAATAATTAACATTGTATATTTTTTTGTAGTGAACTGTTGACACTGGCACCTACTGAATACGATTTCTACGTCGTGTTGTCGTGTCTAGATAAATAAAGAGAGGCTTACAGAAATCTTGTGGGTGGGATTCGCTTATTATTCCATTTAAAACTGATAGCTATCATTCCATTTCGCCGATTTAGAATCGCTGTTATTATTTTTTTTATCGTTTCACCATATTGAACACTGGCAATAAATAACTTAATTTAAATAATGACTTAAGGACTTCAAGAATCGACATTCCTTGCTAATTGCCATCGAGATTAGATGTACGTAAACGTACCACAAATGGGCGGCGTTGATAGTAAAACGATCATTAAATGTAATATCTTGAAATTTCAATTAATTAAAAAGTAATACAATGATTTGCATATATGTTAAGAAAAAAATTGGATCTCAAGTTGGATATATCATCGCCTGATAGTACTTTGGAAATAGTAGTGTTGGGTAATGTATCTCCGACTGAATTCAATATTTCGTGATGGACACGAAGATTCCAAGCTATAAAGTGTCTGGGAGATATATTCTCATTTAGTATGGCATTATCACTTTGAGCAAAATGTTCAAAATAAAGAAATGTTCAGCTATTGTTAAAAGGAAATGTAGGAGACGCTGTAAGTTTCATGGATTAAAATGGCGATGTTAGTATTCAAAGTGACTTCATAATTCTCAACCCGATGAAAAATGTTCCTTTGTATTCCAAATATCCTATTACGCAATGCGTGAAATGCGAATTAGTCAATTTTGAAGTAATAAACATTGTCTGAATTATGTCTGAAAACTACGAATTAATGAAGATGAAAATAATAAACAAAGTCTCTTTGATATATAAAGACGGAGTTTTGTTTTCCTCCCGATTTACTGAAGCACCCGTTTTCCAATGGTAGCAAGGACACTTCGGAAGGTTAATTGGCTTTGAAACCTCTACATCGCACATTGCGATGCCTCTTCCTTAAGGGTTTCGACGACGTGAAGCAGATGTGACTTCCACAAAAAGCAATGACTTTGTCTATTGTTCTTTAAACACCTAAACAAAACTTTCTTTGTGGTCACCTTGCTACTGGATGTTGGGAAGTTAAGAGCTGCCGTTAAGTGTGCGAGTAGAACCATGTGTTTTCTATTTGAATCTTGTTACTTGCAGGAAAAATCGGAATTACTTTGACGATATCTTGACGTGATAATCTTAAACGTACTTTCTATACACATTAAGAGTAATAGTAGGATTAGAAAACGTAATGTAAATAAATGCGTAAATAAATGCGTTCATGTGAAGGTCTCAAAATACCAAATATCTCAAATTGATAGACAACTTCATTGTGGTCAGCAAACATTGTACTTCTTAATAAGAAATATTATTTAAAATACAAAATGACGAAATGACATTTTGAATTTAGAAGATTGCATTGTGTTTTTAATTGTGAAGAGCATGATGTCCAACAATCGGAATGTTTTTGCAAATAGTTATTGACAAGTCTTTCTAAAACCAAGAGAGGTAATGGAAATAATTGATCCAGGTGATTGGCTAATAGTTCTCTATTATGTTGCCTACTCTGTTACATTGAGAACAATCGCTGGTCCGATACATTTAACAGCTGACTAACAATTCTATAAAAATAGTTGTGTTAATTCCATACTAGTAGCTAATTAATTGAAATTTCATATTAATAGCACTTCATTCTATACCACTAACTGTTTTTATGATCGCTTAACTCTTGACTTTTCAATCGGCCACAACAGCTGATCTTGGAAAATGGGTTTCTACCTATCGGAGCGTGATGCTGCATTCAAACTCCAAAGAATTTTGAGACAATGTCTGGAACTAATGAGATTGGAAGGGTGTGAAACGAAATGCATTGAAGTGAAATATCTGTCTGCCGCTCAGATGCACTTCAGTGTTAATTGCGCGCTGCAACCGGAGATTCACTATCTCTTTCACAGGCATTTGAAAGAACGCGATTGAACTACCTTTTTTCACTTTTAGGTTGATAGCAAGCCATGACGTTCATCACAAACGTGCTATTGTGCGTCTAGGTGACATTTCAACAGTGTGTGTGAGATCAAAAGACGCGATTGAGTAGGCGACTGTGATTGTAATTTGAAAAGCAAGCTGAAGGTTAAAGTGTACTTGAAAAGGAGTGAAAAGGTGCACTTTTCAGTATACCATTCTGATTTTACAGAATTATCCCGTTGACAATAGCAGTATAACGTATTCAAGGGCTTTCTAATTCTCTTAAAACTTGAAATCGATGTATGCTTTTGCATCACGTGAAATATTTTCTTTTGTCTCGTTCAGATTAAGCCACGTTAACATTTTCAAAAAATAAGAATTGTAATAATAAAAGAATTTTGAAGAATATTAAGAAAAAAACATTACATCAAATTGAAGTTAAATACGTAATTTTAGAAAATTTTAAAATTATGTTTTTGATACCAATGAAAATGCAATAACTTCATCAAACATGTAGAAAATTTAAAATAATGTGTGAGGGCGAATATCCTTCCAATACAATTAGAACAGTTGAATGTTAAACTCTTAACTGACGGATAGCTTTTCGATGCATTAAATGAGTTGCTGTTAGTTATAAATATTATTTTTCTGAAGTTGTTAATCGTTATTTTCGTGTTGGACTTTTATTATTTGTGAGTAATAATAATGCAAAAGTGGGTGAAATTATTTGAGTTTTTCCTAACACGAGATTAAAAGAATGACACATCACTGATGAGCAATTGTAATGCCTTTAAGACAAGTAATAATTTTATTGCTTTAATACCAGTCTCGTCCACTGTCGTCTCAAAAACAATAATTCTCCTTTTTTTTGTAATTGCGTTTTTTTCTCTAATCTGTCAATTTAAATCTTACCGTCTTAACTTACTAGAGATAACTCACATAAAACTTCAGCTTTTCGGAATACGAAGTTCCACTTCAGAAGGTTAAAACTCGACTGCTTGAGCGATCCATTCCCCGATTCCATTGTAGCCATGGGATAGCGGTGTAGAGTTCATGAGAGGCATTAAATCAATGTGGCGGTGGTATGGATTTGGGAGTGGTGGCAGTTGTTGATAAGTGCTTTAGGAAGAAATGGTGAATGGTATTGCCGATGGTGAAAACCACAGTGGTGATGGTTGGTGTTGGAAGCGATGGTGGTTCGTAGGGGAGTCATTGGTTATCGCTAGCAAGGTATAAAAGATCTCGTGTATAAGGGGGCTGTCTTCAGGCTCACCGGTCACATTGAAATTTTTTTGAAATATTAATTAATTTTGCTCAAATAAAAAAATGAATTTTCAGTAAATATACCTGTTTACTCAAATAAAATCCGATTTTTCTCTGTATCGTCGTAAAATACTGTTTAAGACATTCTTAATAATTGAAATGATTGCTTTAATAATTATAAGTAATCGAGTGCTTAGTCCCGAATTTAATTTCACCCACAACCAATAGATAAGGTAATAATTGAAAATCTAACAATTCTTGGCCATCATCTTAATAAAACGTAGCATAATTAAAAAATATCAAATATTTTTCCGCTTTTCTTAAAACATTAGAAATCTGTTAAAAAAATCAATGATCGGTTGGACTTCTCCTGGTCGGCTAGCGTTAAACAGTAGGTGGAGGTTCAAGGCTAAATTGAGTGGGTGATGGTGTTGGGCGGAAGGTCGGCGGCGCGGGGGCGGCGGGCGCGGGCGGGGCGGGCTGTGTTTGCTCAGCCGCCCGCGCCGCGCCGCCCCGCTGCGAGGAGCTGCTGCGACCACTTAGCACGGCGCCCCGCCGGCGCTGCCGCTCCGGCCGCACGAGGCTCAACGCTCAACACGGCAGAAACGGCGTGAGGAAGACGGGGGAAATGGACGGGAGAATGGGAAGCGATGTTGGAGCACTCATGATAAATCTACCTATTTTTTGTGAATGTATTAAGCTCTGTTCCCCATTATTTAATTGTTCATACTTTAATTTTTGTTCATACTTTTACAAAAAGTGGAGATATTAATTTGATTTGTTCATCAATCGTTTCGAAACAAAAAGCGGTGAATTATGAATATCATTTTGTTTTAATGTGGACATTTTGGGGGTAATCTGTTTCTGATATTTTAATGGTTTGTGCCTTTTTTTAATGTTTTAGTTAATTTTTTTAAACAATGGATATTTCTTTACTAATCGTTTAGAAATAAAACCCAGCAAAATTTGAGTAGAGGTCCGTGTGTATGTTTGCATTATAAAAAACTTTATAGAAGTGGCTTTGCAACTTCCAACGGAAGTTAAGTTGCAGTGCAGCTGAGTTCCAAGCTGCAATGCAGCTAAGTTCCAATTGAATGGGCAATTTAGTTTTGAGTCTGAATGGAATGGTTGTGCTAACATTCAGGACTTTCCTGTCTTACACAATGCTGATGCAGTCCCCAGTTCGACTGTTTCCCTACCATCCTGCTGCCAGAAAATTAGCACAAGACTTTCTTAACAGTTAGTTTTAAAACTCCCTCCCTCCGCCGCCGATATATTTCCTTTCACATTTTTTCTCTACTTCAGATCCAGTTAATATTTTCATACAGACAAGATCACACTATTGCAATATTAATAAGAAAATTGAGTATGTACAATAGGTTCTTCGAGATGCCACTCAAATTTGGGTCTGTCATCATGTTAATCCAATTTACCCGAAAGAGGCAGAGAGCTCTGATGTGTAACCCTGCTCTAGTCAATGATAATAAATTTAGTTAGTATGTTATATGTGTGACATGCAGAATACAATGGCGTTAATATTATAATTCTGGCTGTAGGATTAGTGAAGAGTGACGTTTTTTGATGTAAGAGATAATTTTGTGAAACACTTTTAAACCCTATAAAAATATTTTAATCGTCATTGCAGTGTGAGAGACATGTTTCACTTGACTAAAGCTATTAGAAAAATGACTTTTACTAGAAAAAAGTTTAAATTTTGAAACAACGCTTGGATTAATATCCTCATATTCCGCGACTGCTCCGTTGCCCTTCCGTGGCCGTCGCCGTCGCCGCCGCCGCCGCCGCCACCACCACCGCCACCGCCACGCCCCGCGCGCCTCCGCCCCGCCTCCGCTCCGACTCCGACTCGACTCCGCCTCCGCCTCGCCGCCTCCGCCTGCCGCCTCCGCCTCCGCCTCGCCTCGCCTCCGCCTCCGCCCTCCCCCTGCTCACCTCCACCTCCACCTCCACCTCCCCTCCCGCCTCGCCCGCCGCCGCCTCCTCCGCGCCCGCCGTCGTCAACGCCGTCGCCACCACCGCCGGCCTGCAGCCGCACGGAAACAGGTGGAGCAGCTGCGCGAGGCGCGCAAGCCGTATTTCACGCCGTTCGATGTCCTTTTCCCCGCCTGACGTTGGCCGCGCTACGAATCGCAGCTGGACTCGCACGCGCGTTTGTTTCCCGTGTCGCGAGGACGCTACCGCTGGGGCGAACAAATTATTCTGCGAGGATTTCGGCGTCGCCACGGAGTGACGCTCTTGGGACCCGGTGCAGGAGAACCTTGGACTGCGAGCGTAATCCGTTCTTGGAACCTGCCCATAACCCAAAGAGCTCGTGTAACGAAGAGAATTTCCGTATGAAATAATTGAAATGCAGATAATTCGATCACAATGCAAATATATTGATTCGTATAGAATGATTCATGGAAATGGCCTGAACCTTAGAATACCTGGCTGTACCTGACAATGAGGAAAACGAGGAGTTTAGATGGAGTTTTCATGAAAAGAAGTGTTTATTGAATAGCAACACTGTTATCTATTAGCTCGTTGGAATTATTTTGTGCCACTGTAACTAAAAATCTATCCAAAGACTGTTGCTTTAGTCTCATTTTGGGAACGTCACGGAAATGAGACATTACATTTTCATTGAAAACATCTAACATCTTCGGTTGGTGTTTTTCTACAAATGTTTGCACCAATTCCCACATTTTCCATATCTCATTAATCTTAACTGAGTGTGAGAAAATCGCTGTACGCACGATTCACTTGCATAGCAAGAAGAGGGAGGGGAGGTTACCCAGTTCTACTCATACTGCAAACCATAGCTTGTATATCGAGTTAAAAAAATCTTCAAAATGTTTGCTCGTCTTACAAAACACTCGCAAGCCAAGTTACTGGCAATCCAAAATTCTTCTGTGCTTTGGGCCTTGGGTTCTGCATGTCGAGATACCTATCCGTCGCATCTCTGTACCGAAACGTAGCTGAAAATGTTGAGACCTGATATTGATATCGGTAAGTTTTGCCAGTAACAACATGTTTGTGTATTTCTTTTTCACATTTAAAATTAATATTATTTGTATTCTTGTTCACAATGAAAATTTTATTGCGATTTTTACTTCACAGCATGAACATATTACGTGTGACGATCGAATTATTTTCGTTTGCCCCTAATCCTTTTCAAATTTTAATTATTCAACAGTATGAAGAAATATCGCATTCTATTGAATTGAAGAACTATGTAATGAGTACGTCTTTTTACTTTCGCGTATAAGTAGGAGTATATGACGTAATGTATGTAGCATAAAGAAAGTAACGTAATGCTGCGGAAAATCTATTTCGACATTTCAGCGGCAAAACACGTTTGCAGGTCTCCTGATTTTGAGAAACTGGTTTTTTAATGTAATCCCTGTGAACACTAGCGCCTAAAATATTCGTAGTGCCTTCTTTTCTAAAATGAATATTCCCTGACCGATCTGGTCGCATTCAAAACCCCACGTTTTTAAAAATAATTCTTTAAATGTAGGAGATACTTCATATAAACCTCTGGCCCATTTTCAAAATATTTTGTTGATAGAGGAGATAAAAGTATTTTATGTTTCTATGTGATCTATGTAAAGAGATAAACATAGAGAGCGTTTCATCTTCATCTTTATATTTCATTCATTATTTGCTGACTAAATGATATAAACCTGTATGATTCATTGAAGTGATAAATTGTAGGTGTATTTCATTTTCAATTACTTTTATACATTCTTTGCGCAATTATCTTGGGTATATAAATAATCATTTCGCATATCAACACTTGTTTGCTTAATAATAGATTACTGCAACCAACGAGTAATTTGAAGGACAAAAATTATATTGTTTACCATCCTTTGTTGGCCATTCACAATGGGGAAACATTCATATGATAGTTATTCTGAAGTCAGCGGACGTATCTCGATTTAAAAATGTTTTGCACACATTTCTATAAATACTAGTTCTAAACTGGTTTCGCATTGTGATAAACTAGCACATATTTTCAAATGATCGAAAGGATGATTTCACAGCCACTAAATCTGTTTTCCCAACCAATAACAATAAATTGTTTCAATCTATGCGTCTCGCTTGGCATTGAACGCAGCGTATTAAACTACAAGCGTTCGGTCCGCGCTGAGCGTGGTTGACGGACGCGGCAAGTCGTCCGTGGGGCGACGAGCGGTGGGGCGAGGAGCAGTTCCTCGCACATTCGCTGCTCGGCGCCGCGCGGCGTCGGGTGTCTGAACGGCGACGACAACCCGAGGCGCCCCGGCGCGACGACGCGATTTGTCTTCGCCGCCGTCTTTCTCCGCTAGCGGCTGGGGGCTGCTTCTTGACCATTGGTACTGTTTTTTACAGTGTCTACAGAAAAGTTCGCGAGCTTTTCTCCGCCGATTACACTTGGGGGCGCATCATTAAATTATATGTCATTCTATGACTACGAAAATATTTAGTTATGTTTTGTATTTACTTGAAATAGAAATCTATGTTTAAAGGCTTGAATCGCATTGCTTTTAACGGAAATATTAAAATTTATTATAAGTAAATATTTGTTGAAGATTTGACATCAAATAAAATATTGCCATATTTTATTAACAAGCTGTTTTATTCTGAAGTCAGCCTAAATGCTAATTGTACACACTCCTTGACACAACTTCCACCAGGGGGAACAATATTTTCTCAATTCAGTGGCACATAAGAACTAATATCCTTCCAAGAAGGTTACATTGTAAGAAAAATACATTAATAAATACGACGCAAAATGCAAATTCTAATCTATATTGCCAATTACTAATGAATACAGAAAGTTAAAGAAAATGTCACAGCTTCCGGCCATGTGAGAGGTGTCTATAGTTTTATTAGATATCCAGAAACTCGAGGATAATTAAAAAAACAATTAAATAATTTCTATTTAGAAAAATGCAAATTTTTGACAGTGTTATTCTGCCTATTCTCATATTGCGCGTACCGACTAAATTCTCAAGCTTCAGTGCTTATGCAGTTTAGTGCATTCTCGGTGCTTCAGTGCTTACGAGACAGCAACTCTCCGAGGAAGAGGCCACAGACCATTAAATAATTGTTATTCACTTGTTGCATTATGGAACGGCATCATTTCTAGTGTTGGTATGCAACGAACTATTGTACTGTACATGTACTACATCATGTTATTGCAGAATTATGAAGAATTTTTGTTTAAATAATTAATTTGTTGCAGTATAATAATAGTTACAATATAGAAATTATATTAATATAATAATTATAACAGTTTATAAAATTGTAATAATCATATTACAACGTTAGTATTTTTGCTGCTACAGGCCAGTACTTCACTTTTAACTTGTTTACCCTTCCCAATATCGTAGACATATGGCAAAGTACAAAATGACAACGTACAAAAAGTTACACTACTATCATTATGTATTCTTTTAAACCACCCAGATCAACTATCTTAAACGATAGGGCGATACCGCTCCGACGCGGACATTATCTGATCTGTCTGCACACAGGAAATCTTCCGTCTCAGATATCGCAGTAACATACTTTCTAACTGCATCTGATCTTGCATATTTTTTTAATGAAAGCTTTTCAAACATTTGGTTTTTCTCATTTTCGTCAAAGGTTGGGTGGGAGTGACATCAAAACAGACTTTTCACATAGATTATAATCTAATAATATAGTAATTCTAATAATAATTAGAATTACAAAGAAATGAATTTTATATATTTGTATAAAGGATGATACGTACGTATGAAGTTAATATGTTGCCCTCTCAAGATCAACATAATCGTGCATTGTTGCTGATGTTACATACGTCTTCAATGTTTCGTAATCCCACGTTACCAGGGGTCTCTTACATTAAAAAATGTGTATGTCGCATTTGGGTGCTGGTGAAGGAGGATTATGTGCACAAAAAACGATGATTATATATCGTCGCGGAAGTTAATTACTTCCTCAAAGCATCGTAGATCAGACTTAGGCGTACTCTAAATTAATGGTATACGGTTATACGAATATCAGTAAATGTTACATAAAAGAGTTCAGTTAAACCGTATAAACTGCTCTCTTAAGTCTAAAGCCTGATTCTCAGAAAACCAAAACTTTCGACTGCGAGGGATTCTAATAAGTACTTGAAAAGTATGATAAGTCTTTCTTCTGTAGTGAATTTTCAACCATTTCTAAATGAAATGCGACCTTCTTGCATAGGAATAATGTCGAGTTCGTCGCAACATTAGTAGTACCTTCCGCTGGGGGGGGGGTGAGTGTTGCCTCCTTGTCTGGTTTGCGACATTGTTGAGGGGGGCGACGCGCGCGGGCGGGCGATCGGCCAAGCGCCCAATGTGCTCCGCCCGAAATACGCGCGGCGCGGGGCGATGGCGAGGGAGGGGCGCCCTCCGCCTCTGCTGCCAGCGCACGCCGCGCCGCGCCGCGCCGCGCCGCACCGCCAGTCCTTCCCCGCCCACGCAATGCACTCCCGCTATTCTCTTACGAGGCGCGTGCCACTACGCTCTGGTCGTCGCTATGCTGCCAATGCAAGAAATTTCCTTTGAATTCTTACGTCAAAGAACAGTCAAAACTGTGTGTGACGTACGGAGGAAAAGTGTAATCTGCGTACCTTCTCTTGTGGTTTAGGATTTCCATCCCCAGTTTTTGCTGTATATAGATAATGATGAATGCAGATACCAAAAGAAGAGGTTAGAAACGTTTAAAAAATGAATATTTTTGCTTCGAGCATCAGAAAACGAATTTGCATTGTTAAACGAACTACTCTTTTGATTTTTACTTTCTCGCCTACGACTTAAGCAGTATAGAGAAAGTATTGTAATGACACGATTTTTCTACAGAAAACTTACTTATTTGTCGGGCCCTGATAATGAAAAAATGGATAAATTTTGTTCCCATAACTAGTAAATATTACTCCCTTTCTAAGCTTTGAGACTTGATTTCTCGTCACCTCTCGTAATCTGTCATCTTTCAGAAAGTCGAACGAAGGCAAAAGTTACCAGCCCAGAAAATATAAGAATAATAACGTAAACACAATACAATGTTCAGAAATCAGTAGAGTACTCATCATCGTTAATAATTAATTTTAAAGTGTAAGAGAGGCAAAGCGACCTGGGAAATTAACACCTTCCTCTGTAACTTTAAATTTCCTTTTATTATATCACAAACTTTCACGGCTCCTTCACTCAGGATCAATCAGAATAGGTTCAGATCATGACCGTATCGAAACAGGTAATTCCTCCTCTGGGCCGCCAGCTGCTCTGATAGGTAGTTTTCCGTGGTTTCTTCTATCAACACGGTCGGGAGACCAGTCGAGAGCTTCAAGGTTGTTCCGGCTGGGGTGATGCCTCGCTGGTGGGAGATACCTGATTAGGGAAACCCCCCGCAAACCGATATGTAATTAGGCGCCAGATCACCGCCACCTTCCACATTACAAACATGCACTACACTTGAATCTAATGACCTTAGCAGTCAATGCGGCCGGAAACACTAATAAACCGAATCAAATGAACCTCTTCTGTGGATTGTTTGCGCGTTTGCCGGAGTCCCTTGATGAAGAACCATACGGCGCCGCATCGCAGCTGCCCCAGCAGGGCGACGGGGCAGGATCTCATTTGGCCGGCCCGGCGGCGCCGGGGGAGGGTGTGTCGGCTGAGCGCTGCGGCGCCGAGGCCCCATTTCGCCGCGACCGCCCTCGCGTCCTTCGCGCGACGCCCTGCTCTGCCCCCCCCCTCGAGGCAAACAGCGTAGGCGTGTGTGGACAGCCACGCCCCAGCGCGTTTAGTGAGGCCAAGGCACTTGTTGGAGCTGGGAATTGTTTACGGAGCAAGATGAGCAGCGGAGACGATCGAAGAATTGGCCAGGTGTTTGCTGTGCCTGAATCACTTCCGCGTGTTCAGGTTTTGATGAAAAAAGGTAAATGAACAACACATTGTTTAGGAATGAGATACCCGAATACTCCAATCAGGTAGCCAACCTTCTCAAATCTCATGGGTCATAATTTTAAATCCTGAGAACTATCATTGTATCTTACGAAAATGACTATTTAATGTATTAAAATTAGAAGTCCTTATTTATCAACTAGTGGAAATAATCCGGCATTTTTCAGGTATTTGTTGCAGGTAGTGTCACATGTGCATATCGATATATACAGGTGTTAAGAGTGTTCTACGAACGGAAAACTCTCCCAAAACAGTTTGCGAATGCGCCACGTTAATTACAATAGATACATTCGGGGTTTTAGTGCACATAGCATTCTATGATCGATCCCTATAAAGTTAACGTTTGGTGGTCTGAGGATATAACAATTAAATAAAACAAAAAAAAAATGAAAGACTACGAAGCCCGGAAAATATTTGCGGTAAAGTGAAAAAGTGCAGTGCATGACATACACAAATTGGACATAATACTCGTTCAAGGGGATAAGAAACACTTTACCAATAAGACTGCGGTGTTTTGCACGAGAAATTTCTTATTGTTAGTACACAGTATGTAGACAGTATGGAAACTGCAACAATACTGATAAAAACTTTCCGCGTAAATTTTTCGACTATCATTGCTGTGCCTGTAAATTGACGTTTCAGGTTCATTCAAATTCGCAGGATAAAACATTTGAAGTAAATTGGACATTTTTACCTCATTTTCGAGGAGCGGTGTATGATATGCTTCGGCTGTTAAGAAATATTGGCATCTTCTCTCAATTTCAAAGGACACTAAGACCTTTCGTGAGTAAAGGTGGCTGAAACACGTTAAAGAGCGTCGCCTCTTTGTATAACGGCACCATTGTGCCACTAAACCCTTAACACAGATCCCCCTGGGATCGTTTGACCTTTCATTTCGTAATGCGAATGTAATTGCAGGACGGAACGAAAGGGCGTGAAATATGTACGAAATAATATACCGTGCACTCAATTGGAATGTACTCAATATTTGATGGTAGTTTTTTCCCACTTAATGAGTTTTTCTAGTGAAGCTTTACGATATGTTTTTTTTTCGGCTTGCTCACAATGGAGAGATCCCCAGAGGCGCACACCGAGGGAAGGAAAGATCAAATATTCAAATCGTAGCTTTTGTAGTGACTAAAGACTCGAAGGACTAAACTCATATTAAACACTACGTAGTTATTGTGTAAAAAAAATTTAATCTTTATCAAATAAAAGATATCATAAATAAGAATATAGAATGTAGGTTATAGTATGGTAATTCACATGGAATCTAGGTATAAAGTCGAAGAAGGAGGACAATAAACAGAAGAAGAATAAAATATTACATCAATATGGCTGCGAAAGTAAATGATTTCAAAATTGCGTGAGTGACGCTGTAGACAGAAAAAGCTTAACGGTTACTCTGAAGGAGATGGAGAACGATGGCGGGGAACGATTTGGTGAACTGCACCGGAGGGGAACGGATTGGGGAACGGCCTCGCGGTCGGTGGCAGGGAACAGACTTGTGGCGACGGCGGAGGTGTCGGGTACGGGGACGGAAACGGAAGAGGAACACGATCGGCGACGGTGCCACGGAGTGCCGGAGTCGATGTCGAGGATCGTCACAGTATGTGTCACTGCGAACGATGACGTTGCCTGTTGTCGGAAGAGACTCGGTGACGGTGGCAAAGAACGTATTGGGGAAGAGGGGCAAGGACGACAACACGCGGCGATGTCGCAGACGAGGCCGGAGATGCAGAGGGAGCGGGGGCGGTCGCGGAGACGCAGGCGGGGGTGGCACAACCGCCGAC
This sequence comes from Gryllus bimaculatus, assembly GCA_017312745.1. Lineage (NCBI taxonomy): Eukaryota > Metazoa > Arthropoda > Insecta > Orthoptera > Gryllidae > Gryllus > Gryllus bimaculatus. Next base: position 1,280,133 of record BOPP01000032.1, read on the forward strand.
GGCGGCAAGCGGCGAGCCGCTCTCTCGTGGCGGGCGCGCCTTTCATTAGCGCGGGCGGGGGCGGGGCGGGGCGGCGCGTGCAAAGATAGACGCGCGGTAAAAAACGCGCGCTCTGGGAAGATTCAAACATCAAACGGCAGGCCCGAACAGAGCGTGGCTTAACGGGGGCGGCGGTTGGGAGGGGCTCGGGGCGAGCACGCACTCGGCGCTCCGCACATCGCTCGGCTTGCTCGCCCAGCCGCCCCGCGGCGAAGGAGCCCCCCCCCCCCATAAAGGAAATTCTTGTACGTGACGCAGTCGCAGTAGATTGATTGACAGATTGTTAAGTGTTTCCGGTCGCGTCAACTGCTAATGTCGTTTCGCCCTGAGGAAGGACGCAGAATGGCGGCCGAAACGTTGGCACCTGCGCCTAGGACGCGACGCCTCCTCGACAGCCAAGGCGTGGCTAAGGGCGTTAGTCCCGTAAGTGTAGTGCATGTTTTATGAATTTATGTGGCAACGATATTACCCCGCAGGATGCCGAGAACCAACGCTGACCTACATGAACATTTCCCCATCTACGTATCTCCTACCAGCGTGTCACCGCCTCCGCAGAGACAAACTGTCTCCCAACAATCGTGCTAGTGTAGTGCATGTAAGTGTGAGCGTGTGTAAATAAGGGGTTACGATAGTACGAGAAATAGGAAAGTCCGTGGCTTGTTTGCTAGGGAAGTGCTCCGGCATTCGCCTGTTATTGATCGAAGAAACCTCAACAAAGTACAGATCAGTGCAACTGGCCGTTAGAATTCTCCTCCATTTAGCGGCTGAATTCGACGTAGGTGTGTTGCCAGCGTGGAAAAACCTGCCCCTCTCGGAACTCAAACCCTAGGACCTCCCTGTCAGAGGCCCTGTACTGACTTTGTCATGAATGCCCTGGGCCACCTAAGCCGGTGCCGCAGAACAGCATGGTGGGGTAGTCCAGTTTTGAAAACGCCGCATAGGGACGCACAAAATGAAAATATCTTAATGATCTCGACAATTGCAAAACTAGAACTTACTTCTGACATATTGACAAATTTTCATTTCAAAAGATTCTAATCTTATATAGTTAGGGGTGACACATACTTCCATCCATCTATCCATTCTACCATTCATCCATTCATACATACATGTAGATAGACAATACCTGCACATATCTAAACCATAATCAGGATTAACATACCTTGATTATGACGTATGTTCGATGTTACGGCTCAGAAGAACATTAAACACGGATTTCATTAGCAAAAATTTGAGAGTGTATTGTTGAGGTGCTTCCAACAATTTTCCTCGATCCACGTTCACGTTATTGATTCTGTACCTTTGAAAATATCGAAGTACACCAAATAATGTGCTTTATAAGTTCATAAAAACCCTCTAACAAAGAATTATCTTCTCCTTCAGTTTGGTCAGTCTTAACACTACATTCCATGTTCCAATTAAATAAGCCAGCTAATATTTTGTCTACATTCTAAAACTCAGTGTTCATTTTTATCTTCTTCCCCTACTCGTGTCTTATACTTCAGCTCGTTACTGGCTAGAACTCACAATGTTTTCCTCGTTTCGCGAGAGAAAAGTTAGTCTAACGATGCCATACTGTGTATAAATGTACGCGTGAATCATGAACTACGTAAGAGAAATGAAAGATGCGGCGACTGGATTCTCCTGTCGCCATTCGGCTCGTAATTAGTGGCTAAGAGCGCCCAAGCGTCACGCACTTTCTCAGAAGAGTAAGGAAAATAGAGCGCGAAAAGAAGTCCGTCATCTGTAAATTTGGAACTCGTGATGAGATGTGTGCGTAATTCACGCGAGCCGCATATGATGAATTGCCGAAGTTTGGTTTACGAAAAACAAGAAAAAGTAGCGCTTCTCGGAATATATACAATTATAGAACTCTTCTGAAAACTTCTCAGCTTATATGTTTGTTTCTGAGCCATTAACACAATTCACGATTGAGTAAACTTTCGAGTTTCAGACTGTCCGATCGCATCAAGAATCGTATACAAGTCCTGGAAGTGCTGTCTCTTTCTTTTTTAATCGGTTCTCATTCACTCGTTTTGGAATTTATTCGTAGAAATACCATTGGAATACGCATTATCAAATTATTTTCTTACTTCGAAGAGGTAAACATTAAGCACCAGTGAATAGTCGAGGAAATGTGTTAAAATGAAATCAATAATAGTTACAAATCAATAAAACTCCTTTGACTTTGAAAACTAGCGAGAATGGGTTGCATACTGAAAACGTTCTTACTCTGGCTGTTACTATTCAACATCTAATCATGGATTTTAAAAAGTTGTTGACATCATTTAAATGTCTAAAACTAAGAGATAAATTTCCCCAAAAAAGAAACCTATGGTTTTAATATTAGAGGTGTAGATCATGTTAGAAAAAACAGTTTTTGAAACTCCAAAATTTCAGAGGTTTAAAATCGCAACTACATCATTTTTATATATGATCTTTCCTATTTTCTGTCAAAAAATATAATGAAAAAATTAAAGCCAGTTTTGAGAGAATGTTTACGATATCTCTGGAGACTCTTTTTTTATTTGTTTTATTTTCCTCTCTTCTTATTCTTTACCTTATTTTTCTCCCCCTTCATTACTCTCCCTATTCATGTTCGCGTCTTCTAATTCTTGTTCTTCCCTCTACAAATTTTGTCCCTTCCGCTTCTTCCTCGCCTTCAGTTTTCCCTTTTTCCCTTTTATTCTTTTGCTGCTTCGCATTCGTCCTCAGCTCAAAGTATGTTGTACAATTCACCCTCTTTCAGTTTTGCGACGAAATCCTTCACCGGATACGCTCTTCTATTTGGGAAGAATTGAAGAAATCGTTTTCGTGTAAATTGCGTTTGTTGAAGTACTCTGTTGAATCATTTCCAGAATTATTTATTCTATATTTTGTGGCGTGGCATTCATTTAGATTTGAATTACATACCATTTCCTGTTAAGCATTCCCAACCATTAACGATCTCATAAATTTCATTGCAAAATTTCCACTAGTCAGGCATAAACATTATCCAATAAACGTTACGGAATTATCCGGTTCCCCGTGTGAATAATTCTAGCGAAAGAGTTACCGATTACGCTTGGAATGTAATACTGAAATGATATAAGTGTTTAGGTAATTCATAAATAATACGCAATAAAATTAATGAACCTGGTTAAGAGGGTACCTTACTCATAACTGATCCCATCTTAATGAAGAGTCCCGCACGCCACATTGAAGCAGCTCTTAGGAACGTAGGAACGTGTGTGTCGTACTCTAAATAATGTGCCAGTTGGAATGCGTATATCATGACCAGACACGTATTGATAACATCGGACGTGGAATTCTGCACGCAAGTCTCGTTCGAAGGAAGTTTCACACGAACAGCACTGCATTCATAACAGAGGAACATCGCAACTAACTTGTTCTCCACGGTCATGCACTTCATAAAAAGGCATAGCCTGCATTGCAATTATGCTGTGGCTGCGGCATTTATTTACTCTCAGTAAATGTAAAAATATGATGTTCACTGAGTTTTTTTGGTGTTGAATTTTCGGCCTCGAGGATATAGCGGGGCAATTCTTCGTTTCTGCCCAGGAAGAGGAACTGAGTTGAAAGCAGGCGCGGTGCGGGCGTGAGATGGATTGACGGGCAGGAGAAATCCAAAGCATCCGGCGGAAATTTGCTAGGATCCCGCTTTGCCCAACACAGATTCCTTCAGGAAAACGTGAGGCTGGAGACCCCGATACGCAGAGGTAGAAAGAGTGCACTATACGTAATTTAGAGCAACTTTAGAAAATACTAATGAGATATTGACTGAATGAAAGTATGAAATGCATGTTGTTCTGCTCTCTGGTGCGATATCCAGATAGCATTGATTACATGCCTCATGGAAGATCCATTTGTTAATGTTTTAACTTTACTTACGATTTTGGCGTGTCTAGCACTGAGAAACACCGAATTCAAGTATACAATGATTCTTAAAATCTACTTTTAGAAAAGAGCAGATGATGCTGAAAACGAATTCGTGAAAAACAGAGAATGAGTGAATGACTTCCCAAGCATCAGGGAACTTCTGGACGTTTTATGTTTACGTCGTTATTATATTATCCCAAGCAACCAATGTCACATAAGAAAGATTTCAAAAAAATACGCTAGAGCAATGGGATTTCAAGCTTTTAAAGATTTGTCTCAAGAAGAGAAGTTTAATGTACCCTCACGATGAAATTTCCATAAATGGTTTGGTTTGAATATTATTGTGTAGCTAAATTATGAAGGCATTTCTTTAATCATTGAATAAATAATGTTTAATTTACATAGCAATTAATTACAAGAACGTGGAATACTACACTAACGTTTTAGTTTAAGTCAATAATTTCCCCATGAAATATTTTCTTTGATGTTGCACGGCTGACGCGTACCACTGGTAGTATTCGTATGAGTTTGAGAGCCCCTGCACTAATAGAATGTACATTTACTAGACCTCCGATGTAGGAGACTGCGCAACACGAACTCTTCCAGGCAACACGGATACACGCACAGGTGTGTTGGTCTGCAAAGTAACGGAGTTCCGTTCAACATTTACTTCGGGGAGAATAGATAAATATTACTAATCAGAATAAAGTGATAATATATGTAAAATATTCTGAAAATTAGATATGGGTAGATGATTCACAATCGGGAAGTAAAATATTCGGTATACTGCGTCTAAAAAAGGGAATTTATAATATAAACGAAATATCTTTTTGTTTATTTGTACAATGTAGAAATGAATAAAAGGCACACGACTTCACCTCCTTCGAACGAGTTAGTTAATTTTTACCATACCGGGCTAATTACACGTAGCTCGCAAACTGCACGCGAACAAATCCAGCCTTGAGAGCATATCGGGCCGTGCGTGTCCTGATACAAAGGGGCATTGTTAGCCCATGTGGTTCTCTTACGTCATGAAGCGTTTCAGTTCTGATGAACGGAGGGAACTTCGCTGAGACGGAAAAATGTATCACTCGTTTACTAAATGAGAAAATATTGCAACTTCTCCCAACTGAAAAAGACAAGACAATTCAATTGATAGTTTTTCTTTAATACATAAGACCGAATGTCCCCTTTTTTGAATAATACTAAGACGAATGGTTTTTTGGGGAAAATTCTAAAAACCACTAACATTTTTTTCTTACACGTTGGTGTTACCTTTTACCATGAACAAGTGGATCAATCTGATTTTAGTATTTCTAAAATGTAATTGTGGTAGTTTTAGTGTAATTATTTTATTGCGTGAATGATTCGTTATTTACAAATTGCTTATAAGGATTCATGAGGAGCTGTTGACTCTACGATGAAATCGTTATTAACAAATATAAACTCATGAAATATTGCAGTATTTTAAGAAGATCAAAGAGAGTTGTAATTGTATTTGACTAACTCGGAGAGTAATGCACATTCGTTAATTGTCTCTTACTATACATAATAAACCAAGCCGGAGTGGGATATTCTGAATAATTCTTTAATACGAGTCATTTATTGACAAGTGATTTTTTTGTAGAGAATACTATTTTTTTCAAAATTTACATACCTATTTTCGGCTAAAAATTAGAAATCATTATTTATCCTTTAGCACTGAGTTAACTAAAAACTAATACAATTTTTTTGTAATAATCATATCTGTACATCACAATTATTGCTTAAGTTAGCCTTCGAAATACAATGTTCCTTAAAACACCTTTCTGCAGTGACAAGATTGTAAGTGTGGGGTAGAATGTGACGTGAAGAGTGACTACGCGTGCACAGTGAAAGCAATGGAGAGGCTATGTGCATCAGAGTGCGAGTATAACTATTAACTAAAATTCGTGCCATGCGAATAAGTAGAACGCCATTAGTGAGTGTCAAATTATGAAAATAAATAGAATCTTGGTGGGAGTACGTTCAGATCGATGGGGGAATATCAGTGTTAGAGAAAATCGTCTGAAAAGTTTATCATTGAACACAGGCAGATGCTTTGCCGCCAAATCATTTTTTCTGTACCAAGACCCCCAAAATCTTGGGTTTTGCCAAGAAAACACGTTAGAGGAAGTACAATTTACTACTTTTAAGAACACGATTTAACCACTTTTTTGTTACCACGGGCCGAAAATACGTTTTTCTTTTGGAAAATCGCCTTTTTTTTAGCATTGCAATTTTTTTCTCTACACAACTTGAGCAGTATGCAAGAAAGTAAAGATAAAAAATTAACCTGTGTAAATGATTGTCCATAATACTTATTATCGTGAAAAATAATTTAAAATTTGGTCTACAAAAGATGTTTCAAAGAGTCACTAGTTAGCTGAGAAATAATTATTATGGTTTGATGATGCATAGTTGACTATAATTGAAAGACAGTGCCTTCCTATTTTCGGCACTATACATGTCTGATGATATTGGCAAAGTAATTGATAACCGGCGGACGATAAATTATTAAATTTCTGTTGACCGTGATGATGCCTATTACTTCACTTAAACTGCAATTACCAACTTCTTTCCACCCTCTAAACCACAACCACAAGCCACAAATGATTTTCTCCTACTGTGGCCACTAACAAGGAATTCCCCAGTCCATGATGACTGATAACAAAAACAATGGACATTTTCCTGGCGACATTTTCATAGAAACTGGTGCTAATTTGAATCTGTTTAGTTGTTGATAAGGTATTGCGCAACCCGAATCGAAAGCAGTCGTTTCACTTCATTAACGAGTGCAACAAAATAATAGATGCTCATTGATCGACATACAGTAGCACTCGTTAGCAGATGGTGAAGTATCGACTTACATGCCTGTGTCGCAAAATGAAACCAGAGTAGGTAGAAGAAATGTAATAACGCAAGTGAGAAATATTCCAGAGTACTGTAAAGTATTGGATGTCCTTGTGTAAGAGGCATTCTCTGGTAAAATGCATTCCAAAATCAATTGGTAAACGTGATCGAAAGCTTCTGAAATATGATTTTGACGAAATGGAATGCTGTGATACCTAGTGGAAACGCTCATATTTCGAATATTAGAATGAATTGGAAAGTTGGTGTATCCTGAAAATATTAATGTTGTAAATGCAATTGAATTTACAATTTTTCTCGCTCGTTTCAAGAATACATTTTACCATTTATTTATTGAAAATATTTGTAATTATAACGACTATCTCGCTCGTGAAATGAAAACCAATAGGCTTTAACTATACATTCAAAATGTCTCAATCAAGGCGATGCATCTCAAAAAGTTTATAGATTTTTCTATGCGATTTTTCTTACCGCTTCTCCCTTCTGGCCTTAAGGTGGCAGTATACTATATCCATCGCTGTGTTGCATGAGATTTTAACATAGCTTTCAATATTTGGCGCACTTTGGAACTCTGTTGGACATAAGTTCTCTCGTGGAATAGTCCTGTTAAATACCCCTCGTGCTTTGGACATTTCAGATAGATCCCCTACTCGCGATATTTACTGTGTTAATGATTATTACATCATTTAGTGATGGTCTTCTGATTTGACACAATCCGTAATGAATTATGGTTATGAATTGCATAGCTTCCCTGATCAGCCTTCATCATTTTTAATCATCAAAATTAATTAATAATTCTTGTTTTATGGTTTGGATGAAGGTAGTTATTAGACACGGTTGGGATGTCGGGAACTCCTACAGTGATGCTCACAGAACCGAACATGATAGTCTAGGGGACCTCTATACTTATTCTGATTCTGCCGGTTGCTCCACGAGTTAAGGCAACTCTTGATCTTGGAGAGCGTTGATAACTGGGAGAACACAGGTTCGATTCTGCAGAGGTGCCGGAAATGTGCTCGATGTGTTAAACGTTAGCGAGCTTGTGTCGACTACTATTAAATGGTGTTTTCCTGATGACTTTCAGGTGAATGCCGAAGCGGCTTCCTGTATAAACGTGGGCTACGGACCGCGCTATCATCCCTTCCCATCCATCTTCCCCAACCCACCTGGGGGATGATGCCCCGTGCATTTCCCTTCATATTCTGCGTTCGCCGGCGGGGAAGACGCCTTTGTCCTAAAAGAAATATCTGTACAAGCTGTAGATAAGCTTGTAAAAAATAAAAGGAGTTCATAATATGAAGCTATGATAGTTCCCCAAAAATGAGCTGCTCAATCTGTGAGTAGTTCCCTACCATAGCCTTCAGCTGCAGGTACTCTCACCGAGATGTTCTAGGGTTCGAGTTCCTTCGGAGACGGACAGTCTACTAGCTACATAGCCACGTCAAATTCACCTGCCATGGGAAGGACAACTCTAGCGGTCGGCTGCTGTGTTCGGTATTTTCCCGTGGTTTTGCCCGTGGTCTATACCAGGCGTATCCCGGAGACTATCCTTACAAACGAGCCACGCCGTCCGGGGCCTACGGACGACCTGCCTTTCCTCATCTTTGTCCCCTTCTCTCTCTTTACCTTCACACACTTGCATCCACCACACTACAACACCTGTCGGGAACTCACAGCTTGCCCCGGTTGGCGCGGTGCCTCGGCGGCAAATACACCTGCCAAGGAAAAACCCGAATCCAGTTGGGGAACGAACACCGCCACCTCCCAGGACATAACATGCACTACACTGACGGGAGTAATGACCAAAGTAAGTGACTCACTCACTCTCGACCTTGGTTTCTCAAGCGTTGTGCAGAAGCCCTGTAACTATCCCCTTTCGGAATGGTTTGCAGCTTCCCCATCACGTAACGATGAACGCAGGGCGTGGCAGCGGTCTGTTGTCTTTTAGGGCGAAAGTCGCTCATGCGAACGTGTCAGATCAATCGGGTACATTGCGCGAACGGACAGTATCCTTTATGATCCCCACCTGTTGCATGGCTCATTATTTCTTTGTGACAAAGCCAAACTCCTTGATGCCAATTAAAATTCCTTCGTTGGCGGGCAAAAGGCAAAAATCTTAATAGTTGAAATGTCAAACGCGGTCAAAATGTTTATTAATTCTATATATAATCAAATTAAAGTGAAATGCACCCATCTTTAAATAAGTAAATAGCGCAAACAAGCGTTTTAAAAAAGAAATGACCTTTTACACAAGTTATTATTGACTGTGGAAAAAAATTACATCATTTTACGTACAGAAGTGTTTGTAGATAGAGACAAAAGAAAATAGAAAATTACATAACTTTCTCTACACTACGTAAATTACTATGTATATACGCATGTATACGAGAAAGTAACAATATCGTTTAATAATGCATTTGCCTGCTATCGCCTTGTTCAAATCAATTTAAAAGTGGTGTGAATCTGACTAGTTTTCATTGGTCACACATTAAATAGAGTAATCACATTTATTCATCATATTTAACGGCGATGGAGCTGATTTTATATTTGGTAACTAACATTTGCGGATAGAAACATTTTGCATACGCATATTCTGTTATTATGAGACACACTGGAAAACGTAAATAAAATGTCACAAATTTCTCGTAGGCTTCTACTTTCAGATGCCACAATATTCAAAAGAACCTCATTACCTTTGCAATGATTGAAGATATAAATAGCTGGAGGAAGTCGAGGATGACGTGAAACCTTTCGTTTTGTGAAGGCAATCAAAACTGTGACATTCTTTGTACATGAATTGTGTGTATTCACGCATCATATTTCGCTTATTACTGTTAATATTAGAATTGTTTGCTAAATATTTCGTAAATAAATGGAACAGAGCAGAAAACATTACCTCTATAGCTGTATTTCTAGCTGCTTCCGCGTAGTGACATCGTATGGTGCAGCAAGTGTCTATGTACCCTCCCGTATTTTTCCTAACAATACTTCAAATCGCCACTCCACTTATTATACGTGCACGTTTTCATGAGCCCTGGAATACCTAACCTACTCCTTTACTAACATTGCTTGAATTTTGAATAAATGATAGCAAGAAGGGCTGTTCATAAAGTCTCATAATCATAAATATTCTCTCCCTGTGTAACAGCAATTATTGCATCGAAAGAAAACGAGATAGAGATTTGATTTGACAGTCCTGTCGTCGAAATAATCTACCCCTCCTACTCTCGCATCTAGCAAAATGAGGGCTCAGGGAAACGTGCACGGACTTTCTCAGAAACTGAGTGTACACATTGACATCGCAGGGTGCAGTAGATATTGTTTAAAATGAGAGGGAAATCGTTTCCCCTCGCCCTCCGGAGCCACGCGCGGGCGCCTCGCGAGTACTCACTCCGGTGTATCCGCACGTGCTGCTGGATGTGGCTGCTGACGTACTCCAGGGCGGTCAGCGTGGACACCATGTCAAGCGGGGCATGTCCCTCGCGCTGCCCCACTCCCACCACCACTCACACCGCGCACCACCACACTCGCACTCGCGCACTGCGCCGGCTGCAACTCGGGGCGATTCAGATGTAGCAATCGTGCAATTGAAAATGAAAAAAAAAATAGTATAGAAGGAGTAGGATGAAAAATGACGGATCGAAAAGAGTCGAGCCGTACGAAACTCGACGGAGAGAGGTCGCGAGAGGATGAGAGCCACTGCGCGCTCCGTCCACAACACAAGCTCCACGGGCCACGCGGGGCGAGCGACTGACGGCTGCCTGCCTCTCGGGGACGCCTGGCGGGCGGCGGCGGCGGCGGCGGCGGCGGTGGCGGTGGCGGTGGCGGTGGCGGCGGTGGCGGCTGCCGGCCAATAGCGACGCCGCGGTAGAGAGGGCGTCGCGACGCCGACGACGCCGGCGCTGTGGGCGACACGCGCGACAATTCGCGGCGGCGGCGCGGCGTGTGTGTCGTGGCGCGCGCGTCTGGGACTCCTCGCCCCCGCCGGCTCCCGCGGCCGGCGCGGCCCACGGGGGCGTTCCTCGGAAAGGGGGCGGGGCAGGTGGTTCGAAACGCAAGGGGAGTACGCGGAAGAACAGCTTCTGGGTTGCGTGAGATTAGGCTGTAATCAAGTTACGGACTTCGCAGTGTGTGCCTATTTTACTCATTTAAATGAAAACGCAATCTGTTGTAGTCCATACGGCAAGTACATTTTACCGGAAAAAAAACAACAAAAAAACTAAAAACTCTTTCTTTCGTGAATGTTGTTTGTATCCAGGCCCTTATTACAACCCGTTTTCGATTTCCCAGACCCTGTGCTAGCCCCTGGGGATCCAAAAAACTGCTTAGTTTGACTTTTTTCTTTTTCTTTTTTTTCGTTATCACTCTTTAACATTAAATTCAAAACCCTTCACATGAACCAGAATACAAAACAAATTTCCCGACTAGAGGAGCCCGATGAGTAATCTCAACCTCTGTATTAGTTTTAAGTTTTAATTTAAAGTTAGCTTTTAAGCCATCCAGCATATGCATAGTCAATTTAAACTGAACTATGTATTCGCCATCTGTAAATAAATTTAAAAAAACATTTAGCTCTGAAGAAAAATTATTCAATTCAATTTTAAACAGGATACAATTTCCTACAACTTTTGTATGAAACATTTTCGAACATTTCCAAACCGATAACAAAGCAGGCTACAGCTTTTCAAAAAACGCTACTTTTTTGTTTTCAAAAATGTCGCGATAAATACACACATTCATATTAAATCAGTAATTATATATATATATATATATATATATATATAACATATATATATATATATTATTATAATATATTATATATAATATTATTTTACGATGATACGTAATTCTTAAGATTCACCAAAAATTAAAGCGTGGGCTTAAATTCAAGGGGCAGTGGCATCAGCGAGATCAATTGGAGAATATTAATTTTGGTGAAAATCATGCTAACAATTTAGCCCCTAGTCTTGTTCACACGTAAGGCCGACAGACGGAGAGACGTTTTGCCGTAAACTAATTGTTCGTTTTGAAGCACCCTCAAAACGAGGATTCTGACTATACAACGTATTAAAGAAAGTAATTTACTACATGTAGGAATAACAACTATCCACTTTTTCGGCGTCAGCAATCTACAATATACATTTTCTGCCGTAAAAACATAAATCCAATGTGTTTTCTAATTTTATCCAGCGGAATGAAGAGAAATTCAACATTTGTTGATAATCCAGTGTTATGATTTACCACCAGAACGCGAGATTTTTGAAAGCTGTGTAATGCTAGTGGGAGGATGTACTAGTGAAGATTGTATGTTTTGTGCTGTCAGGAGAGTCGTTTAGTGAGTTGAAGTTTCTGAGAAGCGTGTGTGAGTATGAGCACATTTAATCGTGACTTTAAATTTTTCTAAGATGTGTTTCGTCCAGTTGAAAAACATCCTTTCAGACATCAAACATTTTACTTTGGAGCATTACTCAGTTATTCATTATCATCATCTTGGGCTAATGTTTATGTTATTTTGGTAAATAATATTTTATTGTGCTAATCTTCCCTCTTAGGGTACTACTAGATGAAAATTATAAATTGATACTGTCTTTTTGAATGCTTATATTAGGATTATTTGAGCTTTTTTATTACCTAGTTTAGAAGTGCCTACTTTGTGTGACTAGTTTTATTGTTTTTAGGGCCAACAATTGCGCAATTTAGTTATAATAGATGATCCCGAACTAATTTTAAAAATGTTTGCTGTTCAACAAGAAATATTTTAATTTTCGCGAAACATATTCTCATACAACGAAAACAATATTAAGTAAATTTGGAAACTTGAATTTATCTCTATTATGATGTCACTTGTAAATCACTTCCGTAAATAGAGAGTGCCTTTCTCAAATTTGAGATTTTGTCACATTGGATCTCTCTTATCGTGTGCAAGAAATATTGTTTGGGGTTTAAATTATATATAATAAATAAAGTATAAAAAGTTTTGAAATATACACGTAATTGTAAATGATCGTGAAATCTTCATCGGATGATTTCAATGTTTATTTTATATGCAGTTTATTTACATATTTTTTTCACAGAAGATATTCTATGCCTTAATTCACCAATCCTGCCACTTAACTCTACGAGAATTCTTGGAGATGATGAAGTCACCCCAGGCTTTCGCTTCTCCCGGAGATTTTGCAGATAATGATAATAGAGGAATGGTTTAATGAGGGACAAGGATAGGCAACCTGTCCTAACCCGGTTTCTCCGCCGCGAATTCCGTGCAGAATGACCGGGATCCAAATTCCTGCGCACAGAGGGAGAAAGCTAGCGCTACATAAACTGCAGTCGTGATTATGTTCTGTAAGTTGGAACTTATTCAATTGAATCCGTTTATATCTTTGAGATATAAAAAAGTGAGGGTCACAGTTTTTCCGAACAATTGAATCCTTAACAGACGCCGGTCCTTAAGAGTGCCTTTTCGTTTCTATAATTATTTGTGTCTATTTAATGGTACAGTAAAATAATTTTAACCCGCGCTACCGATAACTTTTACGCATGAATAATTATTATTTTCTTAAACAGTGAACCTGCCAGGAGATTATGACTGCAAGGCTTAGTTGCCGACTGTCGGCGACCTAAATACTGTTATTTGAGTATTCATCTCGTACGTTGCTCAATTCAACTGTCCGTTGTTTGTAAATATGTGTTTATTTATGTATGTGAAAAATTCTGAATTTTAGAGCTAGGCGAAATCATTTAATAACTCGTATACTACTATGTAAAAATTAAAACTATCTTATTTCCTGTGAAAAATACACAATCCAACATGTACGGAAAAAAAGCTTCAAGTACTCTAGTTAATATTGCGTAATAGAATTTAAATGTGACAATAATTATTATTGTTTTACATTTTAAATATTATGAACGGAGGAGGTAAAATATTCTAATTTGTCTACAATAAAGTCCACTCTGTTGTACACATTGGCCCTATTGCTTCATTTGATAGGTGTTATTAACATTTTATTTATACTTTGCACTGTGGGTTACCAATTTCTACAAGAAACTATGATTTGTAAAGAAATTGGAATAAAAAACTTCTCCAGAAGTGTTGAATGTAATATTCGATCAATCTATAAAACAGGAATTCATGCTATGAAACGTGCTCTTTGAAACATTTAAAGCGGGAATATGATAGATTTTTCACACAAATTGGAAAGAGTTTTAGTTTTCATATTTTTGAAAACTTGCAAAATGACAGGTAAATGATTTCTACCAAAGTATTTTAATATTTTCATTTAATTTATTTTCTAAAATGTATGCTAATATGATATAACTTTTGTAACGAGATATTTATAGTCACCACCGCTTTGAATGAGGCAAGCGGGATAAGAAAGCTGGTAACTCATCAATAAATGGGTCAGCTGGGGGACTCTGACATCCCTTCCAGTTTTGGTGGAGAATTGGTTTTTGCGTTTTTCGGAGATACCCCGTCGCTTGTGATAAAGGCTACGTGTGTCGGAGGGAGGGTGTAGCTTCCGACCACAGATGGGGTTGGAACGTCGGATTCACGTGCAAATCACCTGAATTCCTTCACCTGCCCCTTCCTTTCGGCTCGTGGGTTTCTCAGCGATACTCAAGTCGTTAGTGCCAGGACTCAACGAGATGGGGAGTCTTACTCTTCCTAGAAAGCAAAGACTCGTTTGGTCACGTGAGGCAGGCCCGTTGTAGCTAGTGGATTTGAACTGTGGGGCAATTGAGAATATACCGGTTCCACCCCAAAAGAATTTGTGTAGTAGTTCTCAAAGAAACCGCATCACCTATAGAAAATGGGCATTCATTTTTCCTAATTCAATCTGCTCTTAAAAAGTTTAAACAAATCTGAGTATAAATTGGTAATCATATATTTTATGTGTATTATATGATGTTTCTGATCCCATTACCTTCATAACACGCTCGATGTTTTCAAATCAAGTGCAATGTTTGAAAATCAAGATTTTCAGGATTGTATTGCAGATTACAACTGTGAGAAAGTTGATGCGGTTTCTTTAAGCACTATCGAACATTATCATCGTCAAAATAAGGTCTCATTTTCGTTACCTCTGAATTTTCGAATGTTGCAAATTGTATGTTGCCTTAGTTTTACTTTGTTAGTTTTTACTTAGTTGTACTTTTCAATTATTATATATATGTAACATTAATATTCTCTGTATATGTGCAGTAAAACTCTGCCACCGAGCGAAAGCTCATTAGCAGAAAAAATAATATTATTATTATTATATTATTAATTAAATTATTATTATTATTATTATTATTATTATTATTATTATTATTATTATTATTATTACTATAAACAATTCAAGAAAGTATCTGCTGTTGTAGCCCCACTTGTTTATCTACATGCTACTAAAGCGTGCATTTGACCGTAGCAGGAGCAATGAAAACAACCGCCAATCCCCATCCGTTCGTCTGTTTGTGAGTCGCGCGCTCTAAACCTGCAAGTGTATCGCCCAGCTCCCGCCGCCCCCACTCCCGGTCTCTGTCGCGCGGCGGAGGCGCGGAGGCGCAGAGAGGCGCGGGGAGGCGCTGGACCGGAGGCCGCCGCTGTCGGGACCCGGATGCAGCCGCAGGAAATATTGTCGCGTGCCCGAGGCGGCGGAGGCCCTCTGGCGGTGGTCGTGTAAATCAGGCACACGAGCGACAGCCTTCTTTTGTTTGGGGGAAAGGAAACCAGAGGTGCTGTGTCCGTGAAGCAGAACGTACGTAAATTTGAAAAATGAAAAGTAAATGTGCGGAACCTTTAATTATAGCCCCTGCGAATCAGGATTAATATCTGAACAAGTTCTAAGGACGACTAAACTCTGGGGTTCCCATTATTATTGGCGTAGTATTGACATATTATTTGTAGTTTAAATGAATAATTATGATCAATATGATAATTATGAACGAATATAGATTTTTTTAAATATATTGGCGTTTGTTCCCAGTAGGTGCCTATATTGCAACGTACTACTACTATACCTCTGATTCTATGTCGATATCGTGCAAGAATGAGAGAAATCTAAAATGGATGAGCTTTTCATGGTGTTTGTTTTATTTAAATCTGTTGTCTACGCGTGTGTCTTTGAAGTTGTGTGTTGCGTTGTACTTTAAACGCATCTGGAATTTTTTTACTCCAGTTACTAACTCCCCTTACTACGTACGTAGTAAACAGAAAGTATTGTATTCCTGCGGTGGAAATCGGTGACATTTCGACAGAGTTATTATTATTGACGGGCCCTGGTAACGAAAAGGGGATAAATCTTGTTCCTATGAATGAAATTTCTTCCCCTAACACGTTGGGTAGTCAGAATTTTTTTTGTGGGTCCCTGATACCGGAAAACCGATTCACGGCAAAAAGTCAGTCTGCAGCAGGTCGATGCCAGCAACTAAACGTTTAGACGATTTTCTCCAAAAATGGAAATGCACAATCTATCTGAAGTAACTCAAGGACCAGTGAGTTTGAAACTGACATTTTTTGATTTTGCTAGTACTACTCTTTCACCTAATCACTAATGAATTTACATGTACAAAAATTACATTTGAGGCATCCAGGGATATATCATAACTGGACAAAACGTGAATAAAATAGATCACACATTGCAGTTTCCTTATTAAAAAGATTTCCAGAAAATATTTGTTTCATTATGTAATTGCAAGTAACAGAAAAATAAATTAATAACATTGTTCGAATTGGGCAGTACTTTTAAAAGATTAGGTAAAATAAAAAAAAGCATTTTACGATTTTGCGGCAATTAAACATGAATATTTTATTAAATATAATGAGCTCTTTTTAATCGAACAAAATAAAATTTTGTTGCTATTAAACTACAAATGTATTTATTATTATTATTGTAGTGAGATGGATAATTACGAACTGATGTCCGTGACGAGGGATAGGTTGCCGACCGCTGCTTTGATACCCGCACTAGCTCATCTCGCGCTGGCCTTTGTGCCGCCATCTGGGGAGGTGGTGCGCGTCTGGAGCCGGATGCGTGTCGCCCAAAGAGATCGTCCTTATGACGTTTGTGCGCAAACAAAGAGCCAGAGGGAGTTCCGTGCGGCGCGGCGCGGCGCGGCGCGGCGGCGACGGCGGCGGCAGCGGGCTCGAGCGCCTGTTCTCGCGACGCCAACCTTTCTTTTTTTTCTTTCTTTCTTTTTTCTTTGTTTTCCTTTTTTCCTTTCTTTTTTTCGTGTACTGTACCAAATTACTTTGTGTTTAAGATTTGTTACGTGATGACGCCGTCAGAAGTATTTTTTTTGAATTGAATTGAATTTGCCTTATTTTACGTGGCGAGACTCGGGCCATCAGGCCCGCTCTTCCGTCTGACCACGCAAATTTCGCTACGCTCCTTTCACCAACTAGGAGAGAAAGGAGGTATTTCTTGGGCGAAACAGGCGATATGAATTTAGCGCAGAGGCGTCATTTAGGCTTGAGGGTCTTTTACATGCAAGTAAATCTACTCACATGGGACAGCCGGCATTACTTCCCCTCCGAAGGAAGACGTACGAAGGATTTTTTTCTCCCTTAAAAATCCACGGCTTCGATCGGGTGTGAACCCGCCAACTTGGGTACAACAGTCCAGTATGCTAACCGTTGCACCATCGCCGTACGCTAACCGTTACACCATCGCCGTACGCTAACCGTTACACCATAGAAGTATCGTAACTATTCCCAGAGCAATGCATCAAACTGAAACCTATAAAACCCATTTCATTTGTGCGGAAGTAAGTTCGAAGCCATTATTATTTTATTAAATATATCATTGGAATTTCAATCAAATGAAATTGTTTCGCTATCAATTTTTCTTTCTCGCACTCCATTTAAGTAGTCTAGAGAAAGAGGCAAAACTGCGATTTTTCAGTAGGAAAAGTCTTTTTGCAAGTCCCTGATACCAAAAAAGTATCTTTCTTATAAATACTAAACTACTTCGTCTAACAGGTTGTGTAGTCATAATTCATGTTTTATGGGCGCCCGATACCTACAAAATTGGGTGACGGCAAAATGTCCATCAGTCTGTCTGCCCATCGGGCCGGCTAATAGCAAACTGTTGGCAGGATTTTCACCAAAATTGATATTCCTCGATTGAACTATGTGATGTTGCGGCCACTTGAATTAGATATTTTGGATTTCGAGTGTTCTTTATATGAAACCTCAATGATATTTTCCATTTTTTCTCAAAAGAGGGTCCAAATGTTTTGAATATTTTCTCGGAGTGAGTAAAGCATGCTTATAAAAAACGACGTAAGTGTTTTTTATTGAATTTTATGAATTTTTGAAATTTAAAAAATTTACTTTTTTTGGTACCACTAGTTTTTGATTATTCTACCATTGGAAATCGTAACTTTATGGAAAGGGTACGATGCCTTGGCCAATAGAAATAGCGATGTGTTTATAGCTATTTGGGAAAATTTCACTTGTAAATGACTAGGCATTCTCATGTTTAGAACTGCCGAGTTTTCAAATGCACTTGTTTATGAGGCATGAAGGAGGCTTTCTTGAGAGTACTTCCAATAATGAAAGTGTAATATATTTTTGTCTTATTCCGGGAACCTTGAGCTTTTACTCGAAAGGTGACTATGTAGTTCTTTGCCAGGGTTCAAAATGCACAGTCATCCCTCGCTCAGCAAAACGTGTTCCCGAAAATCTGGGAGTTTATATTTTTGTCAAAAGTTAAGCCAAGCTTCCTTGAATTCTGTGAAAATGACCGCTCCCCATAGTCTTCCCGAGTGTCAGGCAGTTGTCTATCTGAAGGGACGTATGTTAGATGGAGATCAATTCTCGGCCTTGTCTAAAAGAGCGTGTTCTCGCGAAAAGAAATGAGATATGTTGCTATTCTTGTCTTAACGCAGAACTTAAATGAGGCCAGCGTTTCGTCTGACATTTTCGCCATTTTCTGAAGGAGTTCAAAACTCAGATGCATTGAAAACATTACACAGATGAAAGAGTTCACAGCCTGTAGGTAGATGTACTGAATTAAGGCATCGATAGGGAAAATTGCTGTTTTTTCATTAGGTTTTAAAAATTTGAAGAGAGTTTATGATATTTAGATTCAATGCTTTATTCGAATGCTCACGATGTTACGGTACTCGTTTATTGACGGTGTCATTTTAAACCTAACTCCAGTAATATTATCGGTTTCCGATAACAGTATGTAATCATCATGATTTGCACCACAGGTTATTAAACATTGTTACATTGTTAAATGCTTATTAATTATAATTGCTTAATTAATATTGCTCCTAAATTTATAATGTTTCATTTATTTTCTACTCAAATATAGATTAAGAAAGCAATGAATTTGTATTTAGTCCTATGTATTTTAATCTACAGCCATTTCTGAGCAAAAATTGAAAAATCTCGTATCTCTAAAATCAAAATGTTTGTATCAGTTTGTATCCAGATCGATTGGGTATTATCAATTTAGGAGAAAATCGTCTGTACCGTTTAGGCGCTAGCCTTTACCATGAACGGACAGGCACACAGACGGGCAGACGAAAAAATGATACCAGAGGCGTGATTGAGTATAGTTATTCACCACAGCAGCGTGTTGCGCTTAAAGCGCGATGACATAGATGTTTTACATGGACATAAAGCTGTTGTTGTCAGGAAATTGTTGTTATGCATTTCTTTCATTCTGTCTGCCATTCTTTCTTTACATACAAGTAAGAAACTATTAATATATTTTGTTGTGAATAACAATTTGAAAATCCATTTTTGTGAACCCAATATTGTTCTATTTACAATGTGAATATTTTCGAAATTCTTGTTCGACTACCTAGCAGATACAGTTTCATATTAAGTGAATTTTGAAAGCTGCAAAAAAAGATTGCATTCCTCTTTTTCTTAGGTCGTGGACGTAAAAATAGGATGGTGTAATTTTTCATTTCAACATTTAGAATTTTTTTCCTTTAATAAATGAAACCCAATTGTATGAATATCGTTTAATGCAAGTGATGATGTAAAACGCAATGAGAAACTTCTATTTTTGGAAATATAAATCTTTCTCACAACAAAAATCATTATAAAACGAATCTGAAAGTTG
The DNA here is from genome assembly GCA_017312745.1 of Gryllus bimaculatus. Classification (NCBI taxonomy): domain Eukaryota; kingdom Metazoa; phylum Arthropoda; class Insecta; order Orthoptera; family Gryllidae; genus Gryllus; species Gryllus bimaculatus. The sequence continues at coordinate 1,300,004 of BOPP01000032.1, forward strand.
ATTTTGTGCCCGAATCTGGAGGCACGTTAATTTAAGACGCCAGAAAAAGAGTGGCCCGTCTGAGGGGAAGCAGATTTCATAATTTCCCCAGTGAGCAGTAATTTCATGTTTATTACGCCAAAGACAGCTGAGACCAAGGAAAAGGAACTTGCATTAATAAACCTGAAATGCAGACACTGCCCTAGAAGGAAATAAATAACTTACTGATGAACGATGCCAGCAAGGGATGTAAATCATAAACGATACTTTCTCTTGATCTTTCGTAGAAGTGCACAGTATGAATGTGTGTAAATGAAACTTATAAATTCCCTCACATCATCACTATCATCATTCAGCTCTTACATTCACTCACTCAGTCAGAGAAAGGCAATCTGTCTCTTCGATCCATCTGCATATTCATCTGTCTAGGGGACGTGAGTGTACAAAACCTACTTCGTTTTCTTCCCTCAGGATCAGATCATATCATCGTTTCTCATCATATCTCATATTACATCTACTTAAACATTGTATCATCACGTATCATCTTATCATATTATCACCAGCATCAACATTAACATTATAATCAACAATAACAGTCCTATGGCTCGACAGCCCGCTATGTGCCTTGGCCAACAAACGGTGACACAGCTTCTCTGCCATGGGATAAGGGATTCGTGTGGTTAGCCCGAAGACATCCAGCAAAAACAACAATCACAATGTAAATAATATTAAGGACATCTGGACGTAGAAGAAGAATAAAAATGTGATCTTCGTGGTTGTGATGGATGGCGTGCGCTGCTTCCGAGCGTAAACGTTCGCCTTTACGCCCTGCGCTTCGCCGAGAAGGTGATCGGGGAGTGAGATCCCACTCAATCACCAGCTTAGGCGGCTAAATCGACGACTCGACAGTGCCTCTGACCGGGAAGTCCTACTTTCGAGTCCCGTCTGTGGTAGGAGTTTCGACACTAACGTGTCAGATAAGGTCGAGTTTAGTCGCCTGGAGGAGGATTCTTGCGGCCTGTGGTTTCACTGAACAACATCAGGCGAATGCTGGAGCAGTGACAAACAAGCCACGGACAGTGCAGGATTTTTCCCTTATATTCATGTATTGTTTCATGTATATATTTCATATATTGTCATATCCTCACTCCCTACACATGCAGTAAATTACCACACATGCCGGGAGACCGGTCGGGAGCTTAGCACTTGTCCTGTCTGGGGCAGTGTCCCGCTTGTGGAGATACCTGGTTTGGGGAAAATAGCAACCTGACTTGTTGGTCGGCGATGGATATCGCCAACCACAAATACACTTACACCTACGTTCGCAGTACAAGTTTGAAAGCCCAAGATTCAATCGACAGTTTTTCGTGGTTTCGGCGACCAAAACCAGGCGAATGCTTCGAGAAATCGAGCCAGGGACCGTACCCCACTTTCCCTTCCTCTTTCTCGTCTTAACCTCCCCTTATACACAATTGCACTGCACTACCACACGCGTCGAGAGACCAGTCGGCAGCTTAGATCGTGTACCGGCTGGGGCGGTGCCCCGCAGCTGGGAGATACCTGGTTGGGGAAAACCCAGCAAGCCAACTTGTGGGTCGGCGCTGGATGTCGCCAGCCAGCGGAACAAGATCATCGCCACCTCCCCAGCAAATACATGCACTACACTTACGGAAGTTATGACCTCAGCAATTGAGCTTGTAATCACTAATCAATCAATCAGCCGACGTGTGTATTGACGCCAGATCTCACTTTACACTACCTCCCACAATACATAAAAACATGCACTACCCTTAAGAATGAATTGTCCGCAAACACAAAATAATCAAAATGAGTCTGGCACCACTGATAAATTGTAAGGAAAACTGTCGTACCTAGGGACAGATGTACCCAGGGAAAAACATGTTTTCGAGAAGACTGTGAAATTTCGGATTTTTATTTTCATTACACTGATAGTACCATTTGTGCCATTTAAGTGAATGATTTTGTTGTGAGAGCTATTTCATTGATTTTTTGAGTGTTTATTAGATTTGACGAGTGAAAAGGTAACATTTCTGCGTTTATCTTTCATCAATTCTTCAATAATTACCGTTACTTTACGACAACTGAAGTGGAATCGCACTTTCTAGCATATAATATAGTTATTTGAAGGTGTATACTTCTTTACTACAGGTATCCAATAATTAACAGTAGCCATGTTCATCCATGATTGCAGATTGTTGTGCCTACAGACAGTGGATGTTTATGTATCTAGGGATGTCCGTGGGTACGTAATTGCAGTATTCAATTGAATCCAATTGGTTTCAAGATGAAATCTGGCCAAGCTTCGAAGCAAATGATACAAAAGTGTTCTCAACCACCAGCAGAAACAATTAATAGTGCAGTTTTCACTGTTTTAAATGTCGTATATCATTGTTCAGCAATATTTCAGTTATAGAAAAGGACATATCTGAAAACGTTATTAGGCAATATTTAAAAAGACGCACAAATAATCATTCAATCATTCAAAATTTATGAAGGTTCTACAAAATATAAGTTGACATGGAGGACATGAAAGGTGAGCTTCCTGACACATATGTTTTGGTTGTTCTCAAAGGTAGCAGACATTTGGTTTCCTTTTCAAGTTATAATTTAGATTGATGGCTTTCTGTTTAAACAGTGCTCTTGTTACATCCTGTGAAGTTGACATAGAGGACAGAACCAATCTGAATTTGTAAAAAGACAACAAAAATTTATTTTTTTCTATACACACGATTTACTATAATGATCACATATCAGTACGATGTACCTGGGAACACATTGAATTCAAAGTATCTCAAAAAGAACCATGGTATGTAGCATTTCAGAAAGATGAACATGAACAATTTCACATCCAAAACAAGAGAGAACAAATTAAAAGATGAAAGATGTCTGTAGGTCCCCCAGTTTTCCCTGCTCTTCACGGAGCAGCCAGTTTTCCTCGCAGCTGCGGCGACATAATTAGCCATGAGTCGGATTTTCGCGGGATATTTCTTGGTGGCCGTTCCTCCTATCAGCGATGAGGTCAGCGCCTCGGAGCGGCGGCGCCGGGCGGCTCAGCCTGCGCCCCTTCCCCCCCCCCACGCGGGCGGGCGGCAAGAGGAACGACCTGGAAAAAGGCCTGGCCGCCCCGCCACGCCGCTCCGCGCCGCGCCGCGCCGCGCGCCGTGCCAAGTCGGCGGAAACGGAAACACACCCACGCCCAGGCCCCTCCCCGGGCGCCCGCACTCAGCGCGTGGTTCCTGCGGCGCCGCCCCGCTCGCCCCGCCCGTTCCCCGGCCCCCTCACCGCCCGCTCGGATCTACTCCGCCCTCCCCCCGCCCGCACGAATCCTACTCTCTTCCCCGCCGACACTCACGCAGCAACTCAATTCCACCCGAGCAACCCACTCCTGCCCCACTAGCCTCATTCCAAATCGCCTCTTTCCGTCTCGTGCCGTCCCGTTTTTTCCCGTTCCACCTCGCCCCGTTCCATCTCGTCCCGTCCCGTTCCGTCTTGTCTCCCCGTGGTCGTCCTGTCTCGCCCGTGCCGCTCCGCCCCCGTTCTAACTCTTTCCCGCTCTCCCCGCTTCATCCCTGTCCACCTCCTTCCGCGCGCCGCCCCGCGCCGCGTTGCAGCTTCGCTCAAGCGGAGGACGCGCGCGGCAGCCAATTTCCTGCGGGCGCAGGCGCCTCGCTCCCGGGAGATGGCGCGGCAGGCGAGCGGCGCGGCGCCCGGAGGAGGAAACGGGAAGCGGCCGCCCCGGCAGGCTGCGCGCTTTCCAAACCTCAGCGGGGGCGGTAAACGGATCCCCGAACAATCCATCGGCTCCTCGGCCGGGGCAGAATTGCCCTATCTTCGTCCCCCCTGTCATTACGTGCCAGAACATAACTCAACCAGATGCAGATGTCTTGATGAGGGTGTAAATGTTATCCACAAATATTTTTACAACTTTGTCATAATATAAATAATATTAATAACGTAACCAAACAGAAACGAAAACCCACAAAGGAAGGCGTTCGTTAAAGATGTAACTGTCTGCCGACCGTAAACAACAATCGAAAAAACGACTTGTACCTACACTGCCTCCAAGAAGTGATATTACTTGTTGTTGTGTTATGATTTTTTTTTCTTAAAATATGATGCTGTTTCATAAAATAGTTTCAAACTCAATTATAAACTGCTTCGGTTATTTGCTGTTTATCGGCCTAATGACGTGAGTAACAAAGAATCTTCCTAATTTAGTACTTATACAAGCAACTCTTTAATAAAATTAAAATACTTGGAATGTCATTCTTTCTTTACTGGTAAGTTTAATGATACTCTAATATATTTTCTATATTTTAATGAAGTTCATCTTTTGTAAGCCTAAGGGTAAATATTCCAGAGTTATTCCAATACGTTTTTTACACATCACAAAATTATCCAGGTTAACATTCCAGGGTAGCTTTCTGTCAGCTACGTGAAAGTTTTCATTGCTTTTATACGTGTTGTTGATTGCAGGTAGTCAAGACGTGAGACAGTAATATCTTACGCGAAACATGATAGTTTCTTTAAGAAATGTGCATTTTGGCAAGGTTCCGTACTTATAGAGGTTGCAAAAATGTACTAAGACACTGAAATACATTATTTTCGATATGATTTCCAATGAAGGAAAATGAAAGTGTATCAATTGATACCTCAAAAATAGGAACATTTTATAACAAAAGAGTTGTGTCTGCCCACTCGACATGACGAATATAATATTTCGCAGAAGGGCATGTTCACGTAGCACCCGAGAACGGGAAGGAAAGGAAAAAGTATTTGATCTGTCCGCTGAGGAATGATGTGATCGCTGTGCCTCCATCAACATGCCAAAAATATAAATACGTGCAAAAAGACCCAAGTGTCTAATGAAATACAGATTGTAAAATCCTCAAATTTAAAAATAAATAAATAAAATTCATCCTCCTGTGGCATGCCATGGACTAGAATGGGGACTAAATAAAAATGCATAGTAATTTATTGTTGTAGGGTTGTACGTTTTCTTTCATTTTATCGCAGTATATACACCTTGGGTAGTTATTTTACCTCATTAAAAGTAAATGACTTTCTTATGCAGATTATAATCAGTTCCAGTTCTGGAAAAATATTCTAGTTCCGCGTTAGGTAAGCTGCGGGCTTGTCATTTGCAGGAAGTCATTATAATGCATAAAAAGGTTCTGATGCTAGACATTATGTCCGTCATTACGTTATTTTTACTTGTGTTAAGTAATAGGTGTTACAGTATCGTATTAAAAAATATAAATTGGCTCAGAGCGTAGGAGTGACTCAATTCATATATCTAAATTGTGTATAATGTTGTCTCAACAGTTCCGGAGTTCGAACGTGATATCTCGTTACGAGGGATTCAATTTTGCTGGGACGCTAATTTCTCATAGCAACAGACTTCAAATTGGCTCTATCGGCTATTGGATATGCCTTTTACTTTAGAAATGAACTCGACATTAAATTGTAAAAGAGAATAGTTTTTTTGGTGGGATCCCAGCTCATGTGGGTAATAATCGAGAATGAGCTGGAGCGATGGATCTGCAAAAGAGATGACAAAACTTGCCTGCAAGAATGCAACCTTCTGGTGGTAATACGGGCAAGACTATGCAGCTGCAGCAAGGAGAAAACTATTGGACAGACAGGAATGGTACAACAACGCTCGCTGCAAATTAAGAAGTATATGTGATTAATGATGGTGAGGTAGATACTTTTTTATTATGATAAATAAATAAAAATGTTGTTTGGTATCAATACTTTTTATTCTGCAAAGGCAGAACTTTGTTTTCGGCCCAGAAGCTGCAAGCTCTGAGGATGATCGCTATGCGATCAAAACGATCATAAGCAGAATAAAAAGTATTGATACCAGACAACATCTTTATTTATTTATCAAGTATATGTGAATACGAAGATTGTAATTCAGCCACATCCTTCTACAGATCTGACCAGGTTATGTTCAGTATCTGCAGAATAGATCACACCATCTCACACATGCCCATCTGATCACCGGGAAAACGGCTGTTATGTGTAATGTGTTTAATGTTTCTATGTACATTAATCATTTATTTCTGCTCCAAGACATGGTGCCAATATCGATAAGTCAAAAGTACTAAAGAACAAAGAACAATGTAGACGGTTCCTCAATTTTTTGAAAGGCATAAACGTGTACAATAAAAGAACCATGCATAAGCTGGTTATTATTGTGAGATGAATGTTCCTTCTCAAAATGGCCTAACACTTCTTGTGTAAAAAGTATCTTATTGTATAGATGTTGTTAATAACCTTTTGCAGTTGATGTAACATAAAATAAATAATTTATTTTCTAAATTGCCGGGTTCCTGCTTGAGTCCTCATTAGTTACATAAGCGCCTTGTATTTACTTGTGACAAGTGATGCACACTGAGGATTTTCCGCCCTTCGAAAATCCTCTGAGTTTAAATGCGTGAATATGGTCCTCAATGACACGCGTGTTTGCTGTCCTTATCGCCTGTCACTGAACCGCCACCGAGCTCTTCTTCTTCCCGATGGAGCAGCCTCGACGGCAGACGAGTCGCTTGCTTGTGTTCGGGCCGTTGCCTGCGCAGTGTCTACGCCCCCTGTAAATCTGTTTCGAATTACATGACCCGTCCGCCCGGACAATTTGTTTGCTTGCAGTTCGCGAGGCTTCGTCCCAAGACTCGACCCCCTCATGTGACTCGTAATGCTCACTCACTTGCGGCAGCAGGGGGAGTAGCGGGGGGTGCTGATAAATTTCGAAACCAGAGTGGCCCCACTTTAGGATTTAGATTTCTATTAATCAAATCTGCAATTAAGTTTTGAGAACGTGGACAGAACTTAACAACTTTACAAAATCTACAAACTTTACAAATTAACGTGAACCCTTTCACCGTGCAATCTTTCATAGCACTCCACTTCACCACACTTCACTTCACCACACTGCGGAACACCGAGCTGTAATGTCTTTCTTACACACTCGTTTCACTCAGTTTCGCAACGTCACTGCACTTCACATAATTAATAATAATAATAATAATAATAATAATACTTAATTAAATAGAATACATAGGTACTTACACTGAATAATATTAAATATATTTATAACACACATATGAACATTTAGGAAACTAATTTATTTTCAAATTTGCTCAGGCTTTGAGGAAAGGGATCGAAGATTGTCACAGGCAAACCGTTCCAGTCTCTAATAGTTCGATTCGCGAATGAATATTTCCTAACGTCCGTTTTCTGAATTCTTGTCTGAATTTTGTGCATGTGATCCGCTCTGCCGAAATATGTAGGTTTCCCTAATCGACTTTGAATTTCTTTCTACGCTCGAAGGCCTGTGTACGCTTTATACATTACATAGAGACGTGACTTTAATCTCCTCCTTTCGAGTGACTCCCATACCCCTTTGTTCTTGGTACCCCTGAAAGTAAATTTTGATGCTCTATGCTGAACTACTTTTTAGATTACTTTGCTGCAAAATTCTGAATGAGTCCCAACATACCGCGCCTTATTCTAGTCGTACGTATTAAAACATTTTCTCTTCTTCGACTGTTTCTGTCCCTAAATTTCCTGTTTTCGATTTCCATATTTTTCGGTCCTCCCATTGATCTTCTAATCCTTTCTCCTCCATCACTTCCTCTATATAGGCCTTCCAAGTCGAAACAGGTCTGATTCTTTGACACCTCCTTCCCGATATCCAATTTATAATTTGTTTTGGTCATCTCTCATTGTGCATTCTCTGGACATGCCCATACATTGAAGAGCTTTCTTCTGGTTATATGGTATTATGGTTGTTTGAACGGAAACTATTTCCAATACTACTTCGTTCCATATATTATATTCTATATACCTTATATATTTTCGATCCAGAATATTTTATTTTCTTAAATATATTCGAAACCTGATTTTCTCGGAGTTTTTAAATACGGGAAATGATTCTGCCTCTTTTAGGGAAGAGGTTATTCAAGGAAATTATTTTATCAACGAATATTTAATAATGTATGTATATCTGCTGTATATTTAGTCGATTACACACCCATCCACCGTAACCAGCCAGCCCCATCAGCCTGGCCTATTAAACAGCCACTTCCTAGAATTTTCTATATTTAAGGACAAAATTTCATTCTTTTTGTAATTCGCGCTTCATTTGAACCATGGTACACAAGTGAAAGATTTAGTAGTTTTTATGCACATTGCTTTTATTTTTCACTACATTTCCCCCGACTCTTTATTCTAAAATTAATCTTGAAAGTAGCGTCTTTGAGAATTAAATATGTACGTCACCTAGAATTCTGCAAATAACAAATTCAACAAATAACAAATTCCTCAACGCTTCCATTATTACCAAAGAAATTGAAAGACCATAAGTAAAAATAGTTGACATTTTTGGATGGGAAAAGAATAAGAGTGAAATTTAATTTATTATTAATTTTTTTGTCGGTAATATTATACTTGAAAAATGATCAGTTTTGCCTAATTTGATTTATAAACGAGAATGATTTGAAATGAAGAGAATGATTAGAAACTCCGGTATAAAAACATTTGAGAAATTTTTGAGAATGCAACTTGAGTTGAAAAAAGTACTCAATAGTTTAAAATAAAATATTAAAACATATTCAAATTTGTTTCAGTCAACCCTTAAACAAATTGTCTGAAAAATAAATACCTTTCCCAATAAGTCTTTTAAGTCTTTTCATATAAAAAATTGATTAAAATAGAAAGTATACAATTCATTCCATAAAAAGACCACATAACCATTATATTTTAAAAAATATTAAAATTTAGTGCATGTATATGCAACATTAAAAACTTATTCTGAATGCCAAAATACAGTAAATAATATGATGTAACTACATAAAATTGATAAAAATTATTTGCGTGGGATTTTTATGCTTCTCAAAAATTTGTTCTCAATAGCGAAATTGCATATGCTAACATGGACTGTTTGTACACGCTTGCTCTTCATGTGCTAATTCTGTTGATTATGCTGTAGGTAGAGCCCCTAGACACAGGAATTTGTATCAGAACGTGGCTAACCTCCCAGGTCATTGAAAAGTCTGGGAAGTGCAAGATATTGCTTTATTGGGAACAGCCCACATATTGCTCAAAATATTTAAGAGGCACCGATAGTCCTTAGATCTTCTCATTAGAAAGCTCGTTGCAACACGGAGTGTATTTTATATCCAATCGATTCATAACATATTTAGTCGTAAATTAGAGTAATAATAATAATAATAATAATAATAATAATAATAATAATAGTTTTGTTTGAGAATTGTAATTTTTTGTCATGGAGATAATCAGCGACACGCCGTCTCCCTATCCCAAGTTTAAATGAGCCGCTCTAACAAGAGCTAACTATTCTCCTATTTAAATATAGTGATTTCTGACGTTCGATGAGCTGGGACGCGGTTATGCAATCGAGATATCCAATGCAAAACATTAAGTCGTAACGAAGCTCTAGATTGAATAACATCTTCCAGATTATCAAAAGTCATAATTCACCATATTTAAATCGTGGTAAAACGAAAAGTTTTCCGACATTTTTGGCAGGGGAAATATCATCTTTCCGAACCTTAATTTTTCATTTGGCTCAGCAGTAGTACGGCCAGGTTAACACTTCTCTTGAGCTAAAGCTTTTTACAGACTGGGCATCGAACAAGAAAAGATGTTTCTGGTGAAGGCTGCAGTCGAATACAGGCGCGATTCTCTACATACGAGAACGATTGAATGTGATAGACATACCATACATCTGTCTCGGTGTCTCTCGATCAAAGAAGTCGCAAATTTACAGTTGTTTGCTCTGAGACTGGAGCGCCGTGGATTCCAAAAACTATGGTAGTGATGTGGAAGTGCGTCAGCGGGAAGCAACTCGATGCTGGAGTACGAGCAACACCGGTGGAAGCGCTGTTGAAGGTTGGTGGATACTCGTACGAAACTATTTTATACGCTAATTAAAAACATTCAGCCATCTAAATGTTATTGAGCGGCGAAATGTATATCCACGTAAGCTGGAGCGCCAGCTAATTATGTCTTAAGTTTCTGTTCATACAAATCGTACAATTAGATGTTAAGGACTGATTTCACGAATGAATAACTTTGTCCCGATGTCGTCACTAAATATATTATTGTAAGAGTTCATACAAATCATTTCGAAACGCAGATGATAATATTAATGAGTAGTATTAATGACAAATTAAGACGTGGAACTGACGTAACCTTGCTTAAACGAACGGACCATGATCACCAAATCCTAAGAACGCATGCCGTCCCCGCTGTCACGTTTATCGCAAAGTCAATTAAACTATGAATCGACTAAAGTTTAATTAAGGATTATTTCATGTAAATAAAATGTGTTGATTAAAAAGTTCTGAAGTGCAGAAAGGTATAAAGACCTGTGTTCTCGCTTGATATTATTAACCTGTTTTAAAATATAAACACTAAATTTTAATATCTTAAAATTAATACAACGAACGATTATCTGCCGTCATTTGTTTATTACATTTCGAAGACCTACTACATGAAATTGTTCTTACGTTCCTTTGTGAGAGTTGTGATGGAACTACATCAAGAACGGTAGACGTTTCGTAGCGCGAGCAAGCATAATCAGAGAAGCAAGGACAGCGAATGGTTTTAATGTCGTAGATTAAGTGTTTTCAAGTACAAAGATTAGCGCCTGTTAAGGACTAAATGTAATATCCAGCAATCGTCTGATTCATGCGTTCCTTTATCAAAAATGTTCAGTGATAATAATTATGTGACGCATTACGTGGATACCTACGAGATGCATTACGGTAACTAGCAGGATTTCCCGCTATCGTCGAGTACAACATACATGTACATATCTTGGTAAATTATGTAATAATTTACATAACATTTTCAGAAACCTCTTTAATTTTGTGATTGTATTGTCCCAGAATTTGTAAAATTTCATGTAGTCTTGGAGAACAAGGACTGAATTGCATGAAACAATATTTTTGGCGAGTTTAATTGTCCGTATAGTCCGTATATGTAATGCTTCTCTTTTGTAAATTTTGTACTCTTTCTTTTGTAAGAGGTGATCGCAAAGGCTCAGATAGTAATAACATTACAGTTCTCAATAACCTCATTTCTGAATGCACTGGCCCGCAGATGAGAACTGCGCCTCTCCCACAGTCGTGGCGCCTGCGCGATCATGGCTGCGGTAAGGTCAGGGCCTCTCCAAAAGTGCACGCGCGACCGCAAATGACGCCTCCCAGTTCTGTCGGCCTCGCCGCTGAAATCGGCTGTGATAGTGTTATTCATATATCCAGTAGCGGAAGTGAGTCCTGGGCAAGCGAATGAAATGGCTCTCGAGGCGACAAAAGGTCGAGAGTTCAGAATTTGGAAAAGAGTTCGCCAAAGACACTTTCGTGCGACTTGTACCGGCGTTGGTAGCTCGAGGGAACAATTGATGCCACTGCAGTGCCCGTGGCAGGGTGGTGCGAGGGTTGGAGCCACGAAGGTGGCAGGAATTTCGACACTATCTATCTGGAGGCGTTTTTTAACGCAGAGCGCGATAGTTATATGCGTACGTCGGAGTATACCTTGCCGTCCTCGCATCGCAAACGATCACTTTCCTATCGAGAGAAGCTAGAACTAGTTTTCATGCCCGACGTCATGAAAAACGTATTTTTAAAGGAGAAGACATTCTACAGGAGAAGAATCGACTTCCTGCGAGATTGAATGACACTAACTACGTAGCTAGGTAGAATTCATCCACAGTCTAGAGGACAAACTCTAGCGGCTGGTTGCTCTGATCGATAATTTTCGCTGTTAGTCCGATCATCCCTAGGCGAATGCCGGAGCAGTACCCTAACAAACGGGCCACAGACCGCACGCGATCTTTCCTTGCCTTTCTTTGTCCTAACCTCATCCCTTTCATACTCTTGCATTACCACAAATGCAGGGAGACCGGACGAGAGCTTAGAGCTTGTCCAGGCTAGGACGGTGCTCCGCTGGTGGGAAATGCCTGGTTAGTGAAATCACAGCCTCCGCCCGCGATAAAAGCACTACACTTACGGGCCTACCGAACGACCTTTACATTTGACGCGCTCGGAATAACTAATCAATTAATCGAATAACCACGATGCGTGAACCCGTCAACAAAATTGTTTTCTAATCACCTCATTCAGGGTTCATTTGGCGCTTCATTTCGTGTGTTCAAAATATTGCCTTCTGCCTCCGCGGTTTTCGTAAGTCCTTGAGCCACCGCTCAGTCAATAAAGCTTGAAGAAAATAAATTCAATACTGGCTATATCAATACCTACGTGATATCACTATGATTATAACCATTTTTCACAAATGTTTTCCATGAAGTGAGATATTTAACCGTGAACACAGTGTTCTCTGTACGCGTCAATCGCAAATCAGAAAAAAGCTGAAATGAACGGTGATTTCGACAGCAACGGCTCAGAGACTACGAATTTCCATACTTCGGGCTATATTACATCTCATTTGAAGAATATTTCTCCACAAAGTCGAGAGAGGTTGTGTCTGAACTAATTAGCTGAAGTGAGATGTCCGCTCCCCGGCGGTATTCGAAATCTCAACCTTCCGGGCTACAAAGCTCGTTGGTGGCGTCAGTTCCTTAACTCTCCGCAGCATGTTGCAAGAACTATCGCGTAGGAACAGGCCCGTTTCGAGAGCATGAGTATTTCGTTAACTCTCGGTAACAATTTTTCACGTTAATTGACGTCACGGAGAAATTGAATGTGATGCAGGTGAGAAATTTATTTACATGATTTGAAGAAGTTACTAAATATGCTTGAGAAAAAATAAAAATACATAAAAAGTGCAAAGCCAACGATTGTAACACATTATTATTGTAATGAACCTGAGGTAATCAAGCAACTGTCTAAAACTTCAACTTCATCTTCAACTTCAACTTATAACTCAGTCGTAAATTTCGCCCCGTCATCAAACTATATTTTTTCTTTGTTTTATTACATTTAATTCTTTGTTTAATCACTGGTTAAACAATTCTATTCAATTAAACAGTTATAACGTACTCTGCTACTGGCTTGTAGCGAACCTATAAGGTAACTGGTACGAAATATATTCCGCCAGAGGCTCTGCACCGCTAGTGACTTCTGGAGGAATATTTTAGTAGCCAAACTATTAGATTCCAGTCTTGTCGTGCCGCTACTGGCCTCTGGGGAAATATATTAGGTAGCACATGCCCTTCGCATGAGGAGAAAATAATGATTGTGGTACATTTACAAAGATATCATTTAAATTATTTATTTTCCGCCCTTGCGTTGTATTAATTTTTACCAAACTTTGCGAGGACACTGCGACAATCTTCAATAAGACCCTGTAAAAGGTTCGTAACTATTCATACACTACTTTTTGTGGTAACGATATCGTTTACATGTTATTCCTGCTGAATATATAAATACATAACTTTATTTAAACTGCAATTAGTATAACCCGGTGGCAGGTAATTGCATAAATAAGATAATATAGCTAACGCGCAAATTATGTAATAATACAATAATCATACTAATAGTAGTAACAACTGTTAAGACTAAGAATAATGGTGTAATAATAATAATAATAATAATAATAATAATAATAATAATAATATCAAAACTGACTGATTGATAAAACATTAATACCTTAAAAAGAAAAAAACTTCTATAATCTAACTCCGCATGATGAAAGTTTGAATGAATGTTCAATTAAGACTACACTGCAGTGGCGCTTCCCCTCGCTTCACTTCACTTCACTTCCCCTCGCTTCACTTCACTTCACTTCACGTCACGTCACGTCACGTCACGTCACGTCCCTTCCCTTCCCTTCACGTCACGTCGCGTCGCGTCGCGTCGCGTCGCGTCGCTTCACGTCGCTTCACGTCGCTTCACGTCGCGTCACGTCGCGTCACGTCGCGTCACGTCGCGTC
>BOPP01000032.1:1333527-1374847 GCA_017312745.1 Gryllus bimaculatus
TAATAATTTTAATAATAATAAAAGTAATAATAATTAATAATAAGTATTAATAATAATTAATAATGATAATAATAATAATAATAAATGAAATTTTCAGGTAATGAAATGATAGTAAGGTTATAAATAGAGACAGAATTTCCATGCAAATACATGTTTTCATTTAAGCTTCGCAGAGATTTCAAACTTTGTAAATGTATATATCATGAAAAATTCGTTTAAAAATGCATCCATTTTCCGTGCATGTTTGCATGTTTGGGTATTACATAAAATGTTAAATTCAAATCCTGACATAAAATGTTTCCAAAATGTGAAAAACATTATTAGTGCTGAAACAACAGATAATGCAGAATTTGACTTCACATTGGCAGAGATTTCATCTTCTTAGAATGCCCCTATTTCGACTTGCGACTTGGAAATATCATTTTCTGCATTCAAAAACAATTTTTTTCAGACGAAAGAATGAATTCGACAGAGGACAATTTTGAAACATTGTTAATTGTTCACTCTTACAAAAGCCAATATAACTAAAAGTAGAGTAAACAAAAATTTGATTGTGCATGTTTTGTCCTTTTTTTTACCCAGCATTGTCCACATTTGACTCTTTGATAGTGCCTGTTTGCATGCATATTTTAGAATTTGATAGCTCATGGAAATCCTGTCTCTAATTATAAATGTTGTGTTATATCACCTAGACCAGGGGTGTTGAACTTGCACGACCTCAAGGGCCTTAACTAAAACCTTTAACATGGTCGCGGGGCATATTTTCATTACTTGGGCAATCCACACGTACCCCCGTATTGTTATCTCGACAGTTTCCTAAACTGCTCTGAAACGCTGGGGGGGGGGGAGGACCCATGCGTGCCGTCAGGATACCACACTTAACGTAGGGAAAAACATGGATGATTTTGAATTTCTGAATTTATTAGAAAAAATCCTTTAATATAAACTTCACCCAGTTTTACATTAAGAGGGTGTTATATTAACTTAATAGTTTACATTAAGGAAGCTACATTAAGGCGTGCGGCCACAATGTTTCTGCCCGACATGGATGAAAGGGTCTTGTACTTTCGACTAATAACCTTGCGCGGGCCACAATATGTGGCACCGGGGACCGCACGCATATCAAAACGTCCATTTGCAGTGCACATCAAAACGCAAATTCTGAGTTACATGGCTCCCTTGAAAGAAGTTTAATGTAGGCAGTTCGGTTTCGACGTTTATTTCAATCTAATATTAGATATTTCCTAGGGAATTATTTAATGCATATATTAATTTTAAATGATAAAAAATTAAATAATTTTAGTAACATTTCGGCTATAAAAACAATAATCATAAAATACTAGGTATTTCTGATTATTGACAAATGAAGTGCAGAACTATTAACAACTCAAGACTTCATTAAATTATATTTACAAGCAATTTCAGCCATCTAAAATGTATATATAATTTAAAGAAATGCTTGAATCTGTTCAAGAGAAGTATTAAGAAATCATCGCCTTTCCGTGAAACAGATGAGAGCTATTGTACACCGGAAACATTGACGTAGTTTGGGGTTTAAATAAATAAGTAGATCAAGACGAAATTACACCCCGTAAATTACTCCTTCAAAGCCACATGTTTGAAGTAAACATGAAAAATTAAATCCGCACTTAAATTATTTTCTGCACGTTTCCTCGTGAATCTTCTCCAAAATAAATTATTTGATGCTAGTAGCAGTTCTTCGAGAAGCAGAAATAACTTAGCACAAAACTGCTTTACTATTCTAAAACTTTAACACGTATTTGTGCTCATTAATACGAAATTTCATTATTGCTAGCTTTATTTACAGATCATGAGAATTGTTGTTCAAATTTTGTGTTCCTTTGGTAGTGGAATTTGTTTAAAATTTGTAATAGAAAACCCTCTTGTTGAAATCATTGAAATTGAAAGTGATAAGGGGTGTATCGTGGTCGACTTTTCTCTTCGGATGAAATGTGCTCATAAATATTTGAATGATACTGCATACTTCCTCCTAAAATTAACACCAATGCCGTTTAACCGTACATTTGGTACGCTTCAATTAGGTTGGTATACCTAAAAATAAATAGTACCGATTTTTTTGTGGTCTAAGCCGTGATGCATTAGTCACAGAAAGTGATATGTATATCAAATGCGAGCTTCATTAATATAATGAGTATTTCTCGCATTCTGAAACTTCTTTCCATTTCTTCGTCCTATTACGTACCACGCGTGCTTCCAGATAAATTTAGTCTCATTCTCCCGAGAGAGTTGCTTGTGTTCTGAGAGGAACGCACAAACCGAACTCCACTATTACTAAACCGACCAAAAACATTTAGTACAAAGTGAGAACGCGTATAAAATTAGCATTTTTCTGTGCAGACATCCTCTTTGAAATGTCTTCGGTTCGCATTTCGTGAACCATACCTCATAAGATATAGTTTTCTAAATTTATCACTACCAAAGAGATTTCTGGTTCGCTTTAGTAAGGTCTTTCAGAAAATCATTTCTTTCCATGGATGGAAATATCTAATATGTTTTGGCACTTCGAAGTAGTTTAAAATTGCTACGATCAGAAATAAGAAGACGAAATAAAGAGATGATATTGTATAATCTTAAATTAAGTCTAAATTAATATGAGCATGCAATACGTGAAACATCGTTCTAAGCCAAAGCCTTTGTAATGTGTATTCACAATGACATTAAACATTAAGCAAAACGTGCATGTACTTTCGGAATTGAATTTATCTGTAAGCAAAAGAAACAGTTGCTTAAAGCTCTTCATCCATGGTCGACTCTGCGCCCGGAAAAAATCAAATAATTATCTATAAGTCTCAGTGTGTGTTTGTATCTGTAAAGTAATTCTTAATTAAATGGTGGTAATTAATGGAATTTGTTAGTAATAATTCGTAGTTGTAGAAAACGTAATTTTATTATTATTATTATTATTATTATTATCGATCTAAGTATTTATGTAATAGAGAAATTCTCTTATTACATTTACACTTGTATGCAATGAGAAATTAGAGAGTAAAGAATATTTTATTGTCTCTAATACGTTACCGTTCCATATAATATTATTGTTAGTTCTCTTTAATAAATATAGAGAATTTATTGATTGATTTTTGATTCTGGCCGCGTTAACTACTACGGTCATTGGTGCAGTAAGTGTAGTGCATGTCGGTGTGTGTGTAAGTAGGGGGCGAGGATAGGGCAATGAATGCAAAGGAAAGATTTCGTTCGGTCCATAGTCCGTTTGTTAGGGTACAGCCCCGGCATTGATCTGAGAAACCACGTAAATCTACCCATCAGAGCAACCAGCCGCTAGGATTCTCCTCCAGGCAGCTGTTGTATTCCTCCTAGCTAGAGTCGAAAATCCTGCAAGAGTTGGGGGTGGAACCCTTCCACGTCCCAGTCATAGATAGGGGCAGTGAATCAATTGATGCTCTGAGCCACCTAAGTTGGTAGATCTGGAGTTGTTTTTGTTCGCGGCGGGAGGGGGGTTTACCTCAACACTTCTCGTTGCGGTGCCCGCGGGTGCGGGGCGCGGGCGAGAGCGCATGGCGCGGACGAGGGCGAGGGCGCGGGGCGAGGGCGCGGGGCGAGGGGCGGGGCGAGGGCGCGGGCAGGGCGCGGGGCGAGGTGCGCGGGGCGAGGCGCGGTGCGAGGGCGAGGTGCGAGGGCGCCGTGCGAGGCGCGGTGGCGAGGCGCGGTGGAGGGGCGGTGCGAGGTGGCGCGGGCGAGGGGCGGGGCGAGGGGCGCGGGGCGAGGGCGGCGGGGACGAGGGCGCGGCGAGGGCGCGGGGCGGGGCGCGGGGGAGGGCGCGGGGCGAGGGCGCGGGGCGAGGCGCGGGGCGAGGTGCGCGGGGCGAGGGCGAGGACTTGTGCAGGGCGCGGTGCGTGCGTCTGGCCCGCGAGCGATTTGCCTCCGCTCGCTGGGGCTAAGTTTAGGCGGCTGCTCGAGAGGGCGCCTAATTTTAAGCGATGCAACTGGGCGCAGCGGGGCGCTCGCGCTGGCGCTTGACGTCACTGCACCACGCCCCCATCTCCCTCCAGCCAATGTCCTGCCCTGCTCCAACTGGCTGCTAATGTCCGCTTGCATGTCTCACCGCAACTCTCACTCGCGTCTCACACTCCACCCCAGCGCAACCGCCGTGCCCCCGCTCCTGCCTCAGTCCTCAGTGCTCCCCGTCTGCACCGCCACCCTTCCTCTGCGATATCCTCCCTCACATTGAACGCCATCTCAACCGCCGACCTGCTCCGGCTTCCATCATCCAACCTCGTCTACGTATTCAACGCCACTTCCCCTTCCATATCCGCCACCACCACCCCCGCCCGAACCTGCCGTCGCCTCTGCTTCCATCCTAGTAGTCTCCCCACCACCCCTTTCCTCTGCGACCTCAGCCGCGTTGATCGCCTTCTCCACGCCCGCCCCACCTCCTCTCCGTCCTCGTTTCGCCTCCTCCACCTCGTCCGCTCCCACTTCCGCCTCCTTCTTCGGCTCCACCTCCCGACTTCTTGTGTGAAAACTCCTCCCGCTCTCCCTCCCAGGAGCTGGAATTTACTTTCGGGGAGGGAGCTCAGCTAATGACTAACCAACCCAACCAATGCAACACTCATTCCCATCGACTATAAAATACCTAATTCAAAATTTAGCAGTAATGATCTATAAATATGAACAAATCAGTATTTTGTAGCTCTTTCTACTGGAATAAAATCATATCAATGTTTGTAATTTCACCTCGAGAAAGCAGTTGTATCAGTATCGTACCTCTGTATATCATACTCCAACGAGAAATTACAAAAGCCTCCCCTGATTAACAAGCTTTTTTGAGTCATGAAACCTTTATAGCAAATGAGCGATAAGACGTCCCGTGTTGATACCTCCCGTGAAATTATGTATTCGTTGGTAAATAAATACACAATCGTTACGTTGGTACGGTTGCCTCCCGATTTCGCGATTAGCTTACGTTTGAGTTTCGTGTGCTCAGAATTGCATTTCTTGTATTACATACTCAGTTTGGTCATAACTCAGACGTTCTAGCAACCGCACGTTACGTGGTGGCAACATGGAATATTATTCGAAGCTAATCTCGGCCTCTCCTCTCCTTTCTCTCGAATTTGGAGAATTGGTATTTCTCTCCTTCATTTTTTTTCATTTTTTTCTGCATCTTCATCCCGGCTTGTTACGCCTGCCTGAAGCATTCCTGTATTACGATCAAAGAGTTCCTTCTTCACATCAACATAGAACCTTTTAAAGCAGATTTCTATTTCTTTCGTTCTATCAGTAGTCTTACATTCAATTCATTGCATCTTTGAACACATCACTGCCATGATACTGTATTTGCCTTGTAGGTACTTTTGAGCCTTTGTTACCACATCTCTGCCTTTGCGTTTCCCTCCTATCCTCTGATGGAAGATTATACGACCTTCTTGGGACACATCCAGTCTACGATTGTACATTTTTGAGTCAGAGTTGTAGAAAATTGTGTAGAGATTTCCTCCTGGATTTATCTTGCCGTGTTTTCAACTTGCTTGCTGTTCAGTCATTATGGATGACTCAATTCATTGGTTCTATTGTTTCATCTACCGTAGATTCTACACCCATCGTACTAGTGCTTCTGCGTCTTATCCTCTAACGTCACCTCCCATCATGTTGCCAACACGTTGATCCACTAAATTCAGTTTCTAGAGCGTAGAGTTTGTAATGCTGGGAAAACTAATATCGGTATAGTTATGTAAAACTGCAGAAATTGCTGACGAGATTTTAACGGAAAACGTTTTGTCGCGTCCTGTCCGTCCCCTTCCCGTCCAGTCCCGCCGCGTATCCTTGGCCATATTGTTTGCTCGAGTTTAGCAAAGCACGCTTATTAAAATCGCAGAGGTCCGATTTTCGTCGAACACTTGATCTGAAATGTAGAAGCGGACAACGAATACAATCACTTTGTCTCTGGTTTTGGAGATGTTCGCTCTGTAGGTTAAGAGGTCACCTGCGAAAACAAAGGACGAACCAGGGCTTGCGACCCAATCCTGCAAAAGATTTTTGCGAATTAAAAACACTCCTGTGGGGTCAGCTATTATTATATTATGTGATATTTAGAAAAAAAGCACGAAAAATTAGGAGTTGTTATTGCACTCACTGTTATATCACTTCCTGACGTTGTATATGATATCGTGGTAGCGCATTAAAGGTTTATGCAAAATCATGTGCAAAACCTCTCCTGCGCTCTCGTCTTTTTAATGTTTTCTCTCTCATCTCACCGTTTTATCACATCCCGTGCGGTCGGTCCCTTCTTTTTGATTGGGATTACGCGTGTTTGTCGTTCTCCCGTTCGCTGCGTTCGCCATCGCCCTCGCCTTGTGTCTGCCTTCGAGCAGACTGCGCCGGTGCTAATATTGGTGTGTCCGCATTCTGAATCGAAACTGTCATTGTTTCTTTTGGCACAGTCTTCAGCAGCCTACCACCACATTATTTTTCGCTTACGTAGCATTAACTGAGTTACTTTCCTCAATTATTGTCCTTGTCGTATTTTCATTAGTTCTCAGCCCCTTTGCCTTTCCTTCACGTTTTATTTTCCCTCACACCCAATTTCTGTCAACTTGTCTTCTGTGATAGTTCTTCCGATTTTTGCTCATTTGGACCATTTTTTCGGCATTGCTTCCTCCTTCGTTCTGAACAGACTGCACACGAAGATGTATTTTGTCAAGATTCGGATGTTTTTTCGATCTCCCGAAAAAATAATAACGGAAATGCAAAAAAAAAAATTAAGGATATGTATTTTTTGAGAAATTAAACTATTAATCCGTGCCATCTGAAAATTCAAGTTTTATGTGGGGTGCTCTGTGGACACTTTTAATAAAAATAGGCTGAAGAGTTTGTAATCTATATCTATAAAATAAACACTCACTAACATGCACTCAGTTGACATGAACTCTACTGAAAATCAACGTGAACTCTACTGAAACTGGAAACGTGAAAAATTCTAAGTATAATTTCTTCTGCGAACTGGACATTAAGCGAAAATATTTCAAACTTCATTCTCTAAAGATGTGAAATAGGGGTTTGTTACTGAAATTCTACCTCGGGTGTGCAACAATGAATCTAATGTTTACTACTGCAGGTAGCAACGATGATTTTTGGACGACAAACATTACTCCAATGCAAATATCCCCTTTCAGTATACTTACTATACTATCCTGGAAAGAAACCGTTCTCGAAAGCGAAAGGATCCTGGCTGTCCGGACTAGTAACGTCTCAAACGACAGTCACAGGTACGTTGACATTAACTTCCTGTGCCGATCGCTTCTTAAGAGAAATGAAAGAATCTCCAGATAATAAGAATAACAATTTAATGAAACGAATTCCGTTTTACAGTTCCAACACTTACATCAACGTCTTTAATCACAAGTTTTCACTGCTATTATCTTTAGCACATAACGCATAAAATTGCTTAAAATCCACCACCCATGCAACTAAGAAGCTCATGATCTCTCCACGCTCCTTGATCTCACAAAGCGTTCTGCTTGTTTATCCAGAGTCTTCAAACGTGTTACCCCGTTGCTAGGTGGAGACAAGAGACTAATACCCCACTACTTTACAACTATCATTCAATCTCCTAAAACTCCGTAAATGGACATGCTGTAACAATATTTATATTGTCGTGAAAACTACCTCTAAAAATCGCAACATTACTGAAATCTCTTCACAAATACCATTTAGTACGTATTTTTGCTATTTCATCTAAATTTAAAACAAACATCATTCAGTGGGTATCCGTTTCTCGAACATTAATTGTTAGACGACAATATGAGCTTTCCGAATATTGTTAGTTTACTAATCAATTGACCAAAGAGTTTTCTTACAAGTTGATTAATTCGTTCTTAAGAATAAAAAATAAAAAAAGCATGCCTTACTGTGGTACTATAATTTATTTGCAGCAGCAATAATACATCTACTAGCGTGTACAAATGCATTTTTTTCTGTCTGGAGAGGAGTATCTGTTCAATGTCAATTTTTGCTTTACTTCAGGATTTTTCGCAAGTGATTAATTGCGTATATGAATGGATGCCAACCAGAACAATTTGAGTGACATATTAAAAATTCTCAGAAAAAACGTGTTTATTTTAGGCCATATTTCAGTGGCAATGCATATTCGTGGTTTTAATGAACAACTGAAATGCTAGGGGGAAATTTTAGTGATGAATCAAACCCCATGACTTTACAGTGATATTGACTTAAATAAAGAGAATTTTCAAAATTTATAAAATGTCACTTATACTATTCTGGTTTTTACCCATTCATATAACTGGCTATATCTTGCTTCAAAAATTGTTCATAAATTACAATAAAATACATATATACAAATTACAAATTGCACCACTTGTGTTAATTCGATGAGATGTTAGTTCTTCGAAAATTAACGTTGTCCGATTTATTCTTATATATACCGTTTTTTATTTGTATTATCCGAAGAATTGAAGAATTAACATGTTTCTGTCAGAGAGAGGGAACACGAGTTCGATGTGGCAACTTCTTTTCATCTTTTTGTTAACAGTTATAAGCAACTAAATTCATAAGACCTAAGTACATAGTGCGAATAAAATTGTTTTGCTTTTGGCCTGCTACTTTGACAATCTTTCAAATAATAATTATTTATACTCAAAATTGACCAAATATTTAAATTTGTTATTTAAAGCTCTCACTTTCTACCAAAAACTTCAATTGAGCTCCATTTATACCTATTAAAATTTATTTATTTATTTCGATTCCTTACGACCTCTTTAGAATGTCTTCAGAGCTTCTTTTCCATGTTCCTCCTTGGTGTTCTAGCGGAAGATTCTCCGCAATAGTGGTGATAAATTCCATAGAACTGCGTTTTATGAATACATTTATACAAAAATAAATAAATCCAAATAATGAACTCCAAATAAAGCGATAATATATACGTGATGTAATAGTAAACAATGGAACAATTTGGAGGTATGAAGTGATGGGATGGGAAGCAGATGGGTTGATAAAATGTACTGTGATGAAATATTGCCTGAAACTGCAAAGCGGCCGATCTGGGAAGGATGGTACCTGGAATGGAAATTGAAAATTATTACCCACGAGTAACTTGTTTTACATTTACTTACATATAAGAGTCCGTGGTTATAATTAGTTAGTTTTCAATATCATTTGCTACGTTTTACGTCTAAAATAATATTGTAATACTGGCTGGCGATACCCGAGTATTCATTCCTCACAATCGTCTGTAAAGCAGCCTTGCCGGCCCCGTAGCTTTGCCGTCTCCCCCGCACGCCCCATTCGGCCTGCCATGTCCATGCTGGGAACAACTCCCGTCCCTCCCATTCAGCCGATTCCTCTCCTGGTCATAACGCTACGTCCGTCCCCGCGCGTCCTATCCGGATACCATGGATGTCCTGCCACATACCTTCTGCCCTACCAATCGTTATTCTGCTTTCCTTCTCTCTTTCCCTCTCTCTGATGTCTCTCTCTCTCTTCCTCTCTCTTTATCCATTTCTCTCTTTCTCTCTCTCTCTCTCTCTCTCTCTCTCATTCTCTCTATGTCTCCCTTCATCCTTCCTTTCGATTTCTCCCTTTCACTCTAATTATCTCGATGACTCCCTCTCATCCTCTCCCTCTCTCTCTCCCTCTCTCTCTCTCCCTCTCTCTCTCCTCCCTCTCTCTCTCCCTCTCCTCTTCTCCCTCTCTCTCTCCCCTCTCGTCTTCCCTCTCTCTTCTCTCCCTCTCTACTCTCCCTCTCATCTCTCTCCTCTCTCTCTCCCTCTCTCTCTCCCTTCTCTCTCTCCCTCTCTCTCTACCTCTCTCTTCCCTCTCTCTCTCCTCTCTCTCCCTCTCTCTCTCCCTCTCTTCTTCTCCCTCTCTCTCTCCCTCTCTCTCTCCCCCTCCCTCCCTCTCTCTCTCCCCCTTCCCTCCCTCTCTCTCCCCCTCCCTCCGCTCTCTCTCTCCCCTCCCCTCCTCTCTCTCTCCCCCTCCCTCCCTCTCTCTCCCCTCCCTCCCTCTCTCTCCCCCTCCTCCCTCTCTCTCCCCCTCCCTCCCTCTCTCTCCCCCTCCCTCCACCTCTCTCTCCCCCTCCCTCCCTCTCTCCCCCCTCCCTCTCTCTCCCTCTCTCCCTCCCTCTCTCTCTCATTCCCTCCACCCCTCACTCTCTCGCTCCCTCCCTCTCTCCATGTTTCCCTCTCTTTCTCTCTCTCCCTCCCTCCCTCTCTCCCTCTTTCCCTCTCTCGATGTCTCTCACTCGCTGGCCGTCTCCCCGTGCTCAGACGCAGGGGTCCCCGAAGCGGCGGCGCGTGGTGGGCTTGGGTTCGCGGTACTGCTGCTGGCAGCGCAGGATGGTGATGCCCATGCGCGAGTACGTGTCCTCGTACTCCGACTTGCCCGGGTACGGCTCCAGCCACGTCGCCACCGTCACCGGCGCTGCCACACACAGACAGAAACGACTCAATGGGCCGTGCCTGTGCTCTTCATTGCAGTTACCATTGTATTCGTTGACATCTGTGCCTGGCTGAGCGAATATGAGAAACGTAACAATGGAGATCTACTGACTTGAATTCACCGGTTTTCGTCCATACTTTGT
Source organism: Gryllus bimaculatus (assembly GCA_017312745.1). Taxonomy (NCBI): domain Eukaryota; kingdom Metazoa; phylum Arthropoda; class Insecta; order Orthoptera; family Gryllidae; genus Gryllus; species Gryllus bimaculatus. Next base: position 1,344,125 of record BOPP01000032.1, read on the forward strand.
TCATACGCTGCAAGAACGACATGGCGCAATCTTAATTTTCCAATTTCAGAAAAGTTTCCACCCAGGGTTGAACTAGCAATACTCGATGTAAAGGCAATGACTACAATAATCGATTATTTCACGCGATTTATAAATCGAGTAGGCCGCGAGGCGACTCGTAGGTATATCAACAATTTTCCAGCCACACCTGATATTAATTATGAAAATGTCAAAACGACGGCGTTTTTTCGCATTTCTTTTTGCATCACGAGTAGCTGGAGCGTTTGCACAAAGAAGGAAGCACAATGAGTTAGCTTCTTTACCTATCAGTATGAAGCCGTCGCGCACAATTCAAGATAGAGCAAGGAGCGAAACAGATTCTCAAGGTGTCCGTTCCGCCCCGTCCCGGCCTAGTGCGTGCGACCAACACACAAACTGCCGACCTGTCCGTCCGTGCTGTACCGAATCAGTTCGCGCGTGGCCAGCGCGAATGTCAGCTACAGCGAGAAAGGAGAGTCAATGGACGCGGTGTCACCGTCTCCTCCACGAGTTCCTGCGAGGAACCTCCGCCGTCAGCTGACGTCACATTGAGGAAGACGGCTACGCAGATAAAGTCGCCTCAACGCATCGACTCCTAGCTTTTTGACCGTACTCACAGCACAATTTTTATTGTTTTTAAATTTCTTGTGAGTTAAGGCTGTCGAGTTCACATGTTTTTATCTTGTGGGAACTATCACATACAAACAGTTGAATTACGAATAAATGATAGGAACGGGCGTTGTCGACGTTATCTGATTACATGTTTGGTCCCGTGTAATAGATTTTTTTTGCATCAAAGAACGAGCTAAAATTATTATACAATAATCGTACAGTCCAAAAATCCCAACCACTCACTCACTCTGCAGCTATTGAGCTCAAGAGAACGTGCGCAATCATGTGGACGCCGCAGCTTTACAGTAAAAGACAGCAATACCAATTATCTGCGCGTGCGCAGTTCGAGTTTGGCATCAGTTTTGTGCATCTGCGCATGCGAAGCAGTTGGAGATTGCAGTCGTTTGCTTTGCGCTAAGCTGTGAAAAAACGCTCTGATCCTCCAAGACCAGTACACCGGGTGATGTGGCTCGGGAAGTCAGTTGATGTCACTGCAGTGGCTCTGATCGGGACGTCCTAGGGTTCGAATCCTGACAGTCCACGTCTTGTGTTAAGAAAAAAAAGCGTCGTTGAAATGCAGAGGCATGGCACTCACTGCGCATGAAGCAGAGCGGGCGAGCGGGGTCGATGGTGGGGCGGATGTGCGGCGGGTGGCGGAAGCTGGCCGGGTCCCGGAAGCCGTAGCCCACGCCCAGGCGCGCGGGCGGGATGGTGACGCCCACGGGCGAGTCCGTCGCCGCCATAATGGAGCGGTAGTCGCCCTGCGCCAGATCTACGCCCCCGCTGCCCTCAGACACACTCGTCCTGGGCCAAACTGAACGCTTCTGAGGGCACTAATTAGGCTGACACCACGTCCTAGTAATCCATCGCCCGTTACACACAATTGTTCTAACACTCACCAGATCTGTAGTGAAAAGGAAATGTCTTCACATTGGTATTCAAATAATCCATGGTCTTCTGTTAACTACATTTACATCAACATAACACATTTTGTAGAAAGTATGTATAGTGAAATTTAAATTTATTTAGAGTTCCCTGGAGATTTTACAAACAGTACAAAACGTACGACATTCGTATCTAAACATCATAGTATAGCAATACTCGATTGGTTGTCAAACTCGGCCTACAGAACTTCTTTGATTATTCGTCGTATTTTAATAAGATGTCTTTGGAATAAAATGTATTTCTTAAAGAACTATTATCACTTATGAATACTTACGTAAAATAATTCAATTCTATTAGGACATACGACCTTTTTAGTTCGTTAAGAGGTTAGTACTTAATAGTTCGTAGTAATTCGTAAAGAAATATACCTTAATAATTCGTAAAATCGATTGTCAATAATGAATATTAATGTATATTTCACTACTATTAGGACACATACGACCTCTTTTAAATCAAAGTATTAGAAGCGATTGAAGCTTCGTACTGGCAGTCTGTCTCCTCTGTCTTGTCTCCTTCTTCTCTGTCTGTCTGCCTCCTTCTGTCTGTCCTCACCTGATCCGACTGTTTATCTGTCCGTCCGTCCCTCATGAGTAGTGTTTTCGAGATTTTCCGTGAAAAATTAGCAATTTTTAAGCAATTATTTCCTCAAAAACGAATTCAGTGTTTTAAAAACTTGTTTTCCCTCGTAAGTAGCAAAGAACTGTAATAAAAGTAACGATGGACCTGCTTTCGGTGAACTGTGTAATTTCCAAAACTGCGAGAAATGAAAATTGGGAACTTATAATAGATATTTTTTCGTAAATGAAATGTTCTAAAAATTAGATTTTTAAATCATTATTTAATTTTTTTAAAGTGTAGTTTACGCGTAAGTTTCTACTCGAAGTTAGGGCAATTTATATAGAGAAAAAACTGCTTCTAATTATTTTAATTTTGTTCTCGGTATGTAAATTATGCTAAAAAATCTCAATTTCGTCGGTCTCTCTTTCAAAGGTCTCATTTTCATTAAACTTTCTACTTTTTCAGAAATGGCAAAAATTAGAAATAATACGAGAATGTATGTGCTATTGAGCATCACTAGTTTCGAAATATGTTTATGTGTAAAACTATTATATGTGGGTGTAATTTCATCGAAACAATTATAAAAAATCTGCAGAACTTTGTGAAATCAACTTGGGTCATCTTTCATTTGAAAAAACGCAGTTCTTAATGCATTTTTGTAAGTTCACTAAGAAAAATTAAGTTGTATTTGTGAAAAGGATAAACAACAACAAAGAAATACTCATCGTATGTGAATCTATTGAATGCTATTCTTGCGGTTGTGGGGTGTGGCCACCAAGTGCTGTGGCACGTCCATCCGCAACCTGCATTCTCCGTCCTGATCACTGTCTTCTCGTCTAACCTTTGGCCAGCTCGAATTTTCCAATACCAATAAGACTGCTTTTCTGTGCCACTGCCGTAAGTTTTTGGTGTATTTATTATCTTTCATTCCTTGCAAAAATTGACATTACACTTTCATCTTTATGCGTAAAAGACAGTAAAGTGGTTTGCGAAGAACGTTTTAGTTTGAAAACTGAGGATTTTATTTAATTAATAACAATGTTCGGATAATCACAATCAATTTGTTTGTTTTGTTAACAAGAATTTAATTTAATGTTCATAATCGTCGGTTGCTATTAAAACATCGAAGGCTAAACATATTCTCAATCGTAAATATAGTTTTTGCAATATCTTAAAATGCCAGTACATCAATTAAAATTGCATTATTTCTTTATGGTTTGATGAGTTTGAAGCCGCCGACTCTGCCCACCCACCTGCACACACGTAGTCCGCCATAGACACCGACTTCCATTTAGATTTTGCATCGCCACACCGGTGATCCATGATCTGATTGGTCAAGTACGTCATCTGCGTCAAAGCACAAGTGTTACGATTTTTCAGATACTGCCTTTTCCTTTTCAAATAGGACATTGATGAAAATTAATTATTATACATATGGCATAGTGTAAATTACAATAGAGATTTCTAGTTTGCGTGAATATTGAGGACTGTGGGCTAATTTAAATTGCAAGTAAAAATGTTACTGAGACATCATAAACAGCACGTGTCGAAACAGTTAACGTTCCTGCATTTGACGAAATTCAAAATAGAACGAAAACATGTTTGAAGAAAATCTTTTGTTATATCCAACTCTTTTTCGTCAGGTCTGTTTTGTATGAAACAGTTTTCTACTTAGACGTCTCCAAATTACACATTTTCATTTACATTTTCACGCATCTTCATTAGGCACAACTTTCAAAATGGTCTACTGTAAAATTTGCTCAATATCAATTGCAACATTGTCATAGTGACACTAGAAAATGTATTTTCATGAATGTTGTATATATGAGGGGTTCCAAACATAAGACAAAGTCCACTTTTTAAGGAAATTATAATAACGTGATTATGTGGTAATAGAAACCACTTTCTGATCTCTGCCATAGTGAACCAAGTTCTTAGTTCTTTCTACTGGCGTAGAAAGTTTATATTTTTTTTTCACCTTTTATTATTATCTGCGAAAAAGCTTCGAAGATCAATTTCTCAATATTACGCTGAATGGGCTTGGCTTGTTTTGACTGTGAACCACTCACAAATTGTATTTATTACTCAAGAATTCAGTTATATCGTTGTATCAATGCAATGCATTGCAATGCAATAACTTCACTCAATAATGTAGATGAACGCCAAAGAAACTCTAGTAGTATTAGAAATAAGGGATAGTGGTGTAATTTCAGGTAAATTTGTATTAAATTTTATTAAATATATTATTATTAATAATTATTCAATAATGTCACAAACAATTACAAGGAGAAAAACCACGAAACTGAGTTTTCTGGTGTGAATTCGCTTTTTCTTCCATTTAAAGAATATTAAAATATGTGTAAATTAGATCAATTTAATTGAATTTCTACTTTCGTTTTACACAAAAAAAGATGATCTGAGGTTGTGTGTGTATCTGCGTGTGAGCGTATCTGGGTGTGTAAGGTGTATGTGTGCAAGGTGTATGTGTATGTGTGCAAGGTGTGAGTGTGAGTATGTGTGTGTGCAAGCGAAGGTGTGTCAACAGCAGGGGAAGGCAAAGGACCATGGATGGAAGGGATCCTGAAAATTTTGAAATGCTGTCCTGTAGATGTACATTATAAAAGAATTGATTCCTTAAATAAATTCAATCTCTGATTTTCTGCGTTGTTTAACATGACAAATCGGGACATTGTGATAGTATATTCGTGAAAGAAGCTCCCCAAGCTGTCTCTGTGTCCACGCCTCACCTCCTTGCGCAGGCCGCAGAGGTCGGCCAGCATGTTGCACTCCTTGTGCGCGAGCGCGCGGTACCGGTCCTCGAGCGGCTTCACCTCGTGCTTGTCGCAGGGGCACGTGCCCTCCAGCGGCCGGTACATGTAGTAGCCGGGGGGCTTGGTGGCCACCGGCGGCGCGATGGGGCTGCGGGACAAATGAGACAAACTTCTACGGCGGTGTAAGGATCATTATTGTTGATGTCACTGCAGTGCCTCTGACGGGCGGGTCCTAGGGTGCGAGTCGTCCCGACGGTGGAAAGATTTTCGACACAAGATACAGAACTAGGTCGACTTCAGTAGCTGGCAGGAGAAGAATTCTAACGGCTGGCTGCTCTCGTCGGTAGTTTTTCGTGGTTTGTCCGATCAATGCTAAGTGAATGCCGGAGCAGTACCCTAACAAACGGTCCACAAACGGAGCACGATCTTACCTTCTTCTTTCTCGTCCTATCATCACACTCACATGCACTACACTACCACATATGCCGGGAGACCAGTCGGAAGCTCAGAACTAATCCCGACTGCAGCGCTACCCCGCTGGTGGGAGATACCGTGTTGAGGAAATCCCGGTAAACCGACGTAGGTCGGTGCAAAATATCGCCAGCCGACGCGAAAATATCACCACCACCTCCCGTGATAAAAAATCCACTACACTTACGGAACTAATGACCTTACCAGTTGACAGTCCCGGAATCGCCAATTAATCAATCAAATGTATTGGGATCTAATAAGAAAAGCACGGAATTTCGAGAGTCGGCAGGGCTAATTTTGTAGATAAAAAAGCTTTTTGTACCTCTCGTAACATTAAATTTAATTAAACATCACATAAGCGGAAATTTAATAAACAAAATCCAAAGAGTGCAAGTTAAAATAACCAAGAAAACAAAACAAGCACAAAATTTAGTAATTAGTTTCAGTAAAACTCACAGATAAAAAATAACTATTTGATAAAGGATTTGAATTATGTAGTAAATTAACATAAGAAATAAAACATTATGAACAAATTAAATAAGTTAACCAAAAACTTACGAAATACATAAAGGTGAAAAAATAATTTTGTAAATCGTTAATAGAGAATACCTAAAGATGAAAACAATGTATGTAAATATGTATTTTATGAAACCAATAGGCAAGAAAGCTAAATAAACCAAATCTATCTAACAAAAACAGATTACTGTGTACGTGTGAATTTATGCATTAATAAACAAATTTTAATATTCCACAAAAGTTGTCAGAATCAATCACATTCCACAGAAATATTACAACGCTTTATTTTTATACTTGAGAATTGCCTGAGCGCACATAGCGTTTTCGCAAAGGTTGTACGACGGTGCGAGGTAAAGGCGACATTAAAGCGAGGTAAAGGGAGACGTAGAGTGTGTAACATTTGACAACTTGGCTCCGATCGTTCAAAACTGCCGCTCTTCGTCGAAAGGTCTCATTGAGTTGGTGGGCGCGGGTTGGCACGCCTTGCCCACGCTTAGCACGGGGAAGTCCCGCGCGATTACAAAACGTGAACTGCCGTGATAACGGGATGTTTGCCTGATGACGTGCGTGAGGACGTATGCAAGTGCGCGTGTTGAAGGAGTGCGCGGAGAAAATATAATTTTTGTGTAGTTATGTGGTGTTAAAGAAGAAATTGCTTTATTAATGTGATCAGTGGATGCCAGAATATGTGTAAACATGTGTGGATAATTGCTGCTAAATCATAACGTGAATTGAATTCCGGCAGATTCGGCAGAAGACCTAGCTATTTCCTTAAGGAGTATTTGTAATCCAGTAAGTTCGAGTACAACCACGAAGGTAATTAAATATTAATTATTTATATTTAACGATCCGAGATGTTATTCGTTGTTAAATTTGTCTATCATTTTGTGACACCTTATGGGATAGCGGATTACAAGTGGTATTGCGTGATGAACAATTCTTTTGCTAGTTCTAGCTAATTCTCTTTAATTTTTAATAGTTAATATAGAGAAATTAATTTTCGCGGTGAACTTGGTATAAAAAATGTTCTTAAACTAGAAGCAATTATCGTAGACGCTTAGGTATGGTTTTCACATTAAGAAATAAATATTACCAGTGAAATTTACCTAATGTTAATTTGAAGTATTATTTCATAATTTCCTTCTGTGGAGAGAACTAGAATATTGATGAAATTCACTAAACTGATTTTTATCTTTAATTATTTTTAACTTTAATTTGTTGTCTGCCCATATCAGTATAATTTATATAGCAAATAATTTTGCAATTCGTTGGTTCTCACATCGTGATTGAATGGAGGTAGTGATGATAGAAGGTGACACATATCAACATCAGGGAAGTGTTTTTTTTTCTAACATCAAAATAGGGCTACTAAAACGACCATCAATCTATCACTTCCTTACTTCTGATTTTTTACAAGTCTTTCAGGTATTATTTTTGCAGAAATGAGCATTTGAGACAGAGCGCTGATTGATCTTATACGTAACATACGGTTTTAAGTGTTCTTTGTTGAAAATCAAATCATTTTCAAAACAAACAAACAAATATCGGTTAATATTTGAAATATTTTTGAATTTATCTTATACCATCTTCGTATTCTTCTCGCTTTTGTATTAACAGCACTTGAAAATTAATTTTCTGTCCCTAATAAACGAATAAAACATTTAGCACGTGAACGTCTTGTGGAACTCTGTTATAAAAACAAGTACGAAGTTCGTATTCTTTGGCCTTGGAAGTGGGTGTGGTGGTGGCAGACGGTTGTTCCCAAGTCATTCATCTAAAATTAAGTCTTTATCTTCTCGTGTTGATTTATACTCTTTCATTTCGTGGCTGCTTAAGCAACCTAAAACTCCTGTTAATGGAAGCATTATATTGTATGTAAAGGGAGTACACAAAATGGAGTACACGCTTGCAAATGGAGTACACAAAACGAATAATTGGTTCCTTAAAACGGAAAAAAGTCATCGGATATCCGTAAAAGCTTCTAAATGTATTAATATTGCAAATTATTTGGACTCATCTGAATCAGAGTATAACAATCTCGTAAATTATTAGGAAAAATAAGTCGCTATTTGGACGACTTTTTACTGTTAGACCTGTGTGAATATTTATTTATGTACCATAAAAATCAATAAAAATTGTTCTTGACGTATGGGCGAGAAGTTCAATTACTCGCACGTTTTCTTCAGCTTCAGAACTCTTACTCGCTCGTCTACTCTACATACATTTGAATTATGATTAAAGGTGTACAGGAATTAATCTTAAGAAGGGACCCGTTGGACAGGACGGGAAACAAATGAACATTCAGGGCGACGATATTGCAAGAGTTAGTGATGAACCCATATACAAATGAATAACTATATACGAACGCACACACAAAATGAATCAATTAACATAACCTGCGGGTACGTTGTCAACAATGGCTAAGAATTAGCGGTCAAACTGGTCCCTTCTTACAGTAATCTATACAACTAGCGTGGTTAACAACATTTGAAAGAAAGAAATGTTCGTTCCCGAGTAATAGAAAAAGTATTTGGCATCTGTGAGCGAACTACAGAATTTATTTTATAGTAAGAGTATTATTGAAACAAAACATTGCGGAAGGACGTACTTCTTACATCAGCATATAGGCTTCGTAATTACAAATTTGCTTAGAAATTTCAAAACCTGCAAAAGTTAAAAAATGTTCGATCTTCTTGTTACTTTTTTGTGCACTACTACGTACTAGAGGTATAATAAGCTAAAATATTCTGCAGCGAAATCTGACGTTTTTCTTGCTCTTCTTTGAATTCAATTGAATTGAATTAAATTGAATTGATGCCTTATTTTACGTGGCGAGACTCAGGCCATGAGGCCTGCTCTTCCGTCTGACCACGCAAATTACTTTCGAGAATACGTAATGTAGTCAGAATCCAAGTTTTGTGGGTACTTGATAATAAAAAAGTTGTTTTCTACAACCCGTCTTTAATTACACTACCAAATATTTTTGCGAGCTGGAAACAATATTGCGTGTTCCTAGTTTTGTATTGCAATCTTCTCCACAACGATGAATCATTAAATCATTTATTGTGCGCTTTTTTTAAAATATACCTTTTTGTGAAACTTTGAGTGAACTCGAAAATATTATCCAAAAATATGTAATCTAAAACAACTTCTAATTTTTTTTATATATTTTGTTTCAAAAATTTTAGTTTTATATTGTTTTGGATAGCCTGGTCGTCGTTTCGTGAAGAGATTTCACGAGATGTTTAAAGTGTTGGCGGAAAAGAATTTACAATATAATATATCATTATATAACCGTTACAAATATTTTGAGAAAGTATGTAATGTAGTGGCTCTACAAGTTTCTCTGTGTGTGTATGAGTGTCTTTAAAAACTTATTTTTGAAGATTAAATTTTGTATGACTATGGAATTTGTGTTAATTTCCAAAAATGTTGAAATCTTATATTATAATTTTAAATTTTGAATTTTTAAAACAAAGGGAGAGTTTTGAGATATCCCCTGTACTCACTAAAAAATAAAAATCATTGTGGATGGAAGCCTATTGGACGTTCCAAGTCCGATCCACTGTTTAAAAAAATTGAGTCGTGTAAGACATGAAGAAAGTGTGTGTTGGTGACCCCACGAATGCTTTGCTGAACTCTTGTGCACAAAGAATTTTGACGATTCAGATGGTGATACTTGAAATAATTATAGACGTTGTTGGTGATACTTGCACAAACTGGAATTAATGAGAAGTATTTGATGAAACAAAGAACGAAAATATTTATTATGTTTAAAGAAAATTATTAAAAAAATATATTTAAAGACGAGATGTATTCTAATTATTTAGCTCTGTGATAAGCAAAAAACTGTATGTGAAAGTCAACACGTTTTCATTTTTATTTTACCTTGAATTATGATAATACAGGCAGTACGGATACATGAATATCATTTTGATTGTTGTTTCCCACCTTTAATTCTCGAAGAAATGTTATTTTTTTTATTTCTAAGGAATTCTAAAATAAAGCAAATCTAAATCATTGTAAAATTGTTTTATCCTCTAACGAAGAACAATTACTTATTTTTATCACATTCTAATATAAAAACAGTAAAGCATCAGTGATACGATATATGTGGCAACAAAATCTCACAGATTTGTATTGTACATTATAACTTGTATTGCATTGTAATGCCAGAAACTTACTGGCTATGTGTTTCGGCGCCTCATTTTTAAAGATAGATTTATGACAATGAGAACAATCCGTGATAAATCCTTCCGTATTACATAACCCTGCTGTCAGTTGCCGGGTCTGCTTTGCGCTATAGGAGATGTTATATTTCATCACCCTCAGAGGTTTTTGTTCTTGTATGTAAAATACTTCGCAATATCATCTCAATTGACTAATCTTTAGGTCAGAAACCTTGGACAAATTTTCAGTAAAGTTGTCAAAAAAATGCTAAAAGTCCAAATCAAAATAGAACTTTTTGACATTCATCAAAAGCCTGTACTGATATTATTCCATATGTACCAATAAAAAGGATTTGAAAAAACGTGCTTACTTTACTTTTAAAGAAAGCTACGAGCATAGGTTGAAGAATTAACTGGAAAAATTAAAATGTAAATTTAATAGATTAGTGGTATATTCATTCTCCAGTGTTGTTCGACAACTCCAAACTAAAAGCTTTCAGTTGATGAGGAAAGAAGAAAAAAATATGTAACTTTGTGAATAACCATTTTGAAATTCCTTGTCATGAATTAAGAGATTTTTTAATTTTTTACTGATAAGTAATTACTTTCGAAACAGAGCTTGATATACACTACATAACATATCTGTATAGACAATATTCTAGCTATAAGGAAGAAATGGAATCGGTTGAATTGCTCTACAAGTTATCTTATGGAGGAAATTATAAAAGGGAATTATACGGAAGAAGTACGAAAAGAGATGAACATCAAGATATGGCAAACCTAATCAAGTTAACATCTAACTAGATGTTAACTTGAATTAGTAAATAAGTAAAACGGATCCATTAAAATTAGATAAAAATAACATAACGTACATAGCACGGACGTTAACTGGTTCTATTGATCTTGCACGACAAAAATCCCTAGTGCTACAAAGGCTTTCGCGCTTTTTGTTGTCGCTCGATGATTAGAACCTGTATATCGCCCTTGGTGCATAAATAACTATTATTGCTATCTCGCACACGTGGCGTGACGTCACTCGAACTGTTTTCTAAAAGCTACAACCCTGTTAGAATCTCGCAACGGAGATGTAGGAAAAGAAATTCTGTTCATTTTTTTAAACCCATTATTTTTTTTTTCACCTGACAGAGTACAAAAGGTCATTTTCCAGTTCTGTGCAATATCTTCTCGGGAAAACAAAGGTCGTGAAGAATATTTCGACAAGCTGGCGACAAACAATGTTCAATGTTTACAGGCGACAGAGAAATTCGAAATTACCCGGAACGAACGTACTCGTGTGAGAAATATAGCACTTTCTCATGTGAAACCTGCCGTCCCCTATTCCGCCAACCATATGAAGAAAACAATTGTGCATGATGGCGAAACGTGTATGAATGGAATTGGAGCCACTGCACGGCCCGTCCTTTCCATGGAGTGGGGTACCCAGCAGTGGCGGACGCCCAGAAATGGAACAGAAGGTTCTAAGTCAGGGTTGTCCAACCGGCGGCTCGCGGCGCGAAGGGCTGTTAGTCAAAAGCGAAAGTCCATGATGAGCGAGAACATTGTGAGCCTAGCGCACGCGCCCTGCCGCGGCCGCCACCCACCTAAACATAGGTGGTTTAGATTTAAGGTTGTTTTTTTGGCGCTACAACCCGAGGTGTGTTTTGGCCAACTCAACAACCTTCTGCCACTCCTTTCTGTATTGAGCCATCTTTTCTTAATTCCAGCCAATTCTTAATTTTCATTCTTCGTAGGTCTTCCGAAACGCCATCTGCCCATTTTGTTTCCGGTCTGCCTTTACACCTCGTAGCTATCGGTTTCCATTCTGTTATTTTCTTGGTGATTCCATCTGGATCCATCCGTTCTAGATGTCCCCTCCATGCTATTCTCCTAGGTTTTAATTCTCTATTTTTTTTGTTTTGTTTAATCATTGTTCCTAATTCATCAGTTTTTTCCAGATATTATCACAAAGTCTCGTGGGGCCATAGATTTTTCTCAAGGTCTTTCTTTCAAATATACTTCTTTCTGAAGTCTGTGTCTTCAGTACCCATATTTCGCACCCGCAAGTCACTATTGGTTTTATAACAGTATTGTATAGTTTCAATTTCGAATATTGTGATAGGAATTTACTGTCAAAGAAAGTTTTTATATGCATAAAATTCCCTATTTCCAGGCACAGTCCGTTATTTTATTTCTTCTTTTATTGTGTTATTAATGTTGACTATTGTGCCAAGATATTGAAATGAGTGCATATCTTCATCCAAGTGCCATGCAAATCCAAGTCGTCGAGAATAACTTTTGATTTCTCAAACTTTTATACTTAATTTATAATTCAGCCTGCTTTCTGAGAATCAGCTTTCAGCTGATGGAATGTTGAAACCAACGCCTGGATCGATATTGTCAAAATTAATACATTATCAGTTTACGCACAAATCTGCTTCATTCTATTAGAAATATTACCCCGATAATCCATGTTTTTTCCAGCATTCCATCTATTTCGCTACTAAAATGGAGCTCTCAGATCTCTGAGCTCTATCAAAAGCTTGTTTAAAGTCAATAAACACATTATGCATAATGATATTGTATTCGTAACACTTTTCGTACGATAATATATTTCTTTCTAGTAAATTCAAAAATTCAAACGCAACCAAATATTTTTTAATATGTTATGTATGCATGGTATGGCCTGATATCACGCATTGTTCCGCTCCCCCCACTCGTTTTGGAGCAGTCTGGCAAACTGGAGAGAGCAACAAAATGAAGTCTGGTGTGGATCGCCCCAGTAATGAAAATCTGGCCCGCAACCACATTAAAGGTTTTAGTTGTTGCCGTTGAGTTGGGCACCCGCATTCTAAGCGTTCTCTTGTTGCCCATAGATTAGAGTGGAAAACTCTAGTACTTCGCTCTTCAAGGTTTAAAATCCAAATGGCACCTGTTATGAGAAAAAGAGGTTAGGAGGCTAGTGATTGCGTTGTCGCCTGTCGTTTTAGAAGCTTTCTTCCTCACAAACTAATAATTATAAAGCGAAAGTGCTATTCGTCGCCTCTGCATGAATTTTTCTTTTGACACTTAATTTGTTAATATTCATTGTTGTGATAGCAGTGATCTAATGTGAAAAAATGTGTCCTAAAAAATAGGACATTATTTGTATTTTAACAGGTAATTGATAAAAAAACAAAAATATTTTAAGAAGTTCATATGTTCTGAATGACAATTTCCTCCTTCATAATGCATTAAATTCGCTAATTTTGCTAGGAACGGGAGAACAAAATATGCAACGTGGCAGTTCGGATAGTGTTTTTTTATTATGAAACAACCGGTGCCTACGCGTCACTTTATTGTTGTTTCGACCATTACAATAGTAGCCCATCTCATGTACGAGTACATTTGTAGTTAAAAGGTGGCGGTCATCTGAAGATAAGATTTTACTCGGCATTTAAATTTGGTTATCTATTTTACTTATATAATGTCAAAAATAAATATTTGGAAATAACGAAATGTTTTATGCGATATCCTTGAGGTGAGCTGTTGATGTTGACATGCACTGATTTCTACACGTGTGTTGCAATTATTCTGTATTGCCATGAAAACATGTTCCCACCTCTAAGTCAATTTTGAATAAAAAAAAATCATTCGTAAATTAATACCAAAGGCAATTGTAGTGTTCTAGTAGGAAAATATCTCCATACCGTGTTTTCGACGCAAGATAAACAGAATCAAAAGATACAGCGATGGATAAAGATTTCCACCTAAACATTTCCATGTGTAATAATTTAAATCGAAATTGCCTTAAAATTGACGGTATCTGGAAAAAACTACATTACTTAAACAAAAGGCTCTCGACAATTTTTGTTCCATAAAAAAATGACAATTCTGAATTGATTTCGTATTCTCGTGCTCTCACAACCACCGGAGCTATTGGCATCTAGTGGCGCTTATAGTAACTAAGGCGTAATGAAGTCTGTGTAGTCGCGCCTCTACCGGCTGTATAAAGAACTGAATAGTATTCAAAAACGCCAGCTTGTAAATAGTTTCCATAAATTTCCGAATTATAATATTAACATTACATACTTTATGATATCAAAATTAGGTCTTTAAATGCATTTGTTTTTCAAAATATGATTAGTTTTGGAGTAATTTTGCCTGAAATAACGGCAATTGTAAAACAATATTTACTAAAAAACTGCTCCAATTTTTTCTTTGCTCATTTTGAACATATAGTGCTTCAAGCTCGGAATAAAATCACATAAACGTCATTTTATGTATACTTAAAAAATTACGCATTTTCATTTTTTTATATATTACACTCAGGTCGTTAATTACATTTTGGTGGTTAATTACATTTCAAATTATTTCTGTTGAGTTTCTGGAAAACTTCAAAACATTTCAGTGAATATGAGCTTAAAATTGCACTTTTTTAGAAATGCTCAAACGATATTTTCTCGAAAATGTTTTTGTGCAGTTTCTTTAATCTTGTATGGTAGTTCTAAAAACACACAATTTCATGACAAAAGCGTCATTTTGATGTGCCCTTTTGATTTTTCAAAAACTACGCAACAGTAATGTTTACGAATTATTACTCACGTTTTTAATATACGCGTTTTCTACATAGTATTGCATTAGTGAATACAATTTTTGGAATTATTTCTGCTGAAATTCCTCAAAAACTCAAAATTTTTAAAAATGAGCTTGCATTTGCGCATTTTTAGAAACGCTCAAACCATATTTTCTGAAGAACGTCACCAAATTTTTCTGAAAATCTGAAGATAGGTCCATGCTTTACTCTTCTGAAATGTATTTAAAAATAAATTTTTATTCCACTGTTAGGGGATCTACCAACTGTGAAAAAATGTCGCTTTGGCGGCGAGAGGTAGCAGCTGGGAAGTGGGTGGGGCAAAACCGAAAAGCTAGCCTCGACTGAAGAAATTGAAAAACTAACTGGTGCGAGAAGTCGGAGTTATTCTATAGAACCACTAGTTACTGTTATTTTAGCCTTGCCATACATCCTGAAAAAGCGGGATATGTCCTGATATCGACATGTGTCCCGCTTCCTGCCAATTTTTTCTTTGTTTCTTCCAAATGTTCTTAATTTTTATTCTCTGTTATAATTCCATACAATTCTACAAAAAAAATCCTTTTGGGACTACTTTTCAACACTGCATCACAGAACTATTACTTACATAACAAAATGCAAGCGTCTAATTCCTTTGTTATGCAAAGAGTTATTTTTTGTAATTTTTCCGGTTCAATCTGAGAGCTGAAAAATTGATAAAGGAAAGGTACTGTGTGATTTGAATCGAAGTACATCCCTGTTTCAAAATGGGTTTGGGCAAGAGAATCTGGAAATGCCATGGGGAAAAGGGCTCAGTCAATAATTGCGTTTTTATATCGACCAAAGTCATGCTTTATTTAATATTTTATTTAAACACTAAAATATTTCATGGTCATTCTGTTATAATTGAAATTTATCATTGTAATTCACCTTCATCAACCATTTAGTTGTTTGTATGATGTACGGTTTCATTGTTATACGATTTATTTTTTATTTATTTATTTATTTACGTCAGAAACAGTTAAAATTTGTGTGTGACGTGCTATGGAGAGAAGTTAAATTGAAAGTAATTTATGTAATACCCTAATTAGCTCAAAAACATTAATAATTTTCCTTTCAAATATATTTTAAATGACCGAAATGCCATTGATATACTTACATCAACCATATATTAGTATTGTACTCTAATCTTATGAAACGTCGTCTCTTATTCTAATTATCTTCGTAAGTCTCTCTATAAATAGCCTAGGAGAATAACAGGCCCCTTCGCAGGTCGACTTCTGCTGCACTTGAACATTAGCTGTCTGAAGTTGAGCAATTTATGATGATAATGATGAACTACATAGGTTATCACATTCCAGATACCCTAGTAAGTGAATTCCCGTTTCAGAGAAGGAAGCGTTACAATAGAGATTCCATTGACAAAATTTGATTTGTCACTGGCAAGAAATCCATGAAAATCAGTTTAATAATTAACGAAAGGGATCTTTCCTTAAAAGCAACTCACTAGACGCTAGCCCTCACGTCAATTAAAATGACACACACTGCTAATACCTTTACTATCAGAACTTTATCAAACGGCTCCGTAAGAAAGCGACCAACGTTCAGTAAATATTTTAGCCTTGCGTAATTCATTACAAATAAATGTTTTTAAAAATACGCTTAGTAACATCCGTATTTTTAATTGTGTAATTATGTTTAAATTCATTTTTTACCCGACTCAGTTTGAGAATAACTAAAAGGTTAGAAAAAAGATCATAATAAGGTAATATAAGGAAATGAAATAAAAAATATCTGTAACTATCACATCTCGATGACATATTAATTAACCAAAACCTCGTAAACATTTACACACGGCATGGTAACTTCTATTTAAATGTGAATACTGTTAAAAATATAGTTGAAATAAGTGTGTAACGAAGTTCTTCTGTATAATATACTAAAATTATGCATGGCTTTAAATGAGGCTTTTATCAAAACGAGCAACCCATTTCCTCATTACTTACACTCGGATCTGACTCACGACAGATTAACAAGTCTAACGGATGGTTCACGAAGAGCTTCATAGATGGCGTCGTGCTGTATTTTGGTGGAGCCGTGCAATCGACATGTTAGCTACTTTTTCCTAAGTGTCATCAAATAAATTTCTCAATTGAAAAACGTCATAACACCGTTATGAGGGTACATTATTATATTTGACAGTAAATTTTGCATGCCATAGTTAAGTGACGTAGCAAAGTTTTGTATTAGTTTTTTGTTTTCTTATTGAATTCAACATAATATGGTAGTCGACATTTTAAATGCAAAAATATTTCACGCATTGCATATTTGCAAGCTATGTTCTATAGTCAGAGTGAAGTACGAACAAACTTCTCGAAGGAACTATGTACCTTTTCGTATGACGCCCATTTTATACAGTTGAATTTAGCTAAATAAACCATTAACTGACATTTTCCGTAGGAAATTACATTGAGTTTGCATGACGGTTCGGGTGTAACACGTTGATAAGGTGTGGTGCTATCGTAATTCTTATCTGATCATCGGAATGTGAATGTCGCGGATGATCTCTGTTGTCCCCTCCAGCGCCAGCACCTCACGCGACGCCAAAACGTCGCTAGCAGCTCTACTGCGTTGTTCTACCTAGCAACCAGTTTTATGCACTTGCAATAATGTGAATGTAGTGTGGAATCCATAAGCAACTAGTTCTTCGAAGTGTGAGACTTTATAGAGTTACTGTTAGTGTACATTTCAAATATATGAGTCCGTACATTGGCTAAAAAAATATTGCCCGGAATGCATTACAATATCTAATCTAATTAGCATGTTCAAAGCCGAAGTTTAAATTGTTTGTTCTAGTTAACTTACATTAATCGTAAAAATAAAATTAACTACACATCTAACTTACCTGCCCCCACTCACACTGAAAATTCATGCGTAAAACAATTGACTGCAATATCGCCGGATTCCTAACTAGTTTTTGGATATACTGTATATAGAGTACATAGAGTATATACAGTACTCATTTCATCTGAAGCCATTACTATTGTCACAATCAGTGAATGAACTCCAGTAAAGAATTATTTAGAAAATGCAATACCTTCACAATTTTCCGAAAGGATAACGTATTATTTTAATGTTCTGCGTAGCTTTTATTGAATGCGACATTTGTATTCAATAAATGTACACTTTTTAAGCGTTGATTGATTTTTAAGGCATTAAATTAGTGCTTTTGACTGAATTCCGGGGTACATTTGGAGATTTGGAATACGACAGATTTCTTTTGGAGCTGAATAAAATTAGTGCTTGAAGCCATGGAAACAATTTCAGGACGTTTCACACAAAAAATACTTGCATACTTGCAACATCGATCTCTTACTAGTAATATATCATGGTTTGATGACCACTTTAAATATTGGTTCTCGTTTATTCAGTAGAAATACAGAAAGTTATGTATTCAACCTCTCTTGAACATTTTAAATGTTGTTAGGTTTGTGTTTCTAAAATGAAAATTAACCTGCACAATAATATCAAGGTCAAGCTTTAGTCGTTTGCATTAAATAATTTATTGATTATAATTAATTATTTTTAATAATATATTATGAGTAAAATATAGAGTTAACTATAAAACATTCAATATGAATGTTTTACATGAAAATTTCAAAATCATGAAGTGGCTAGTAATCGAAAAACGCCGGATTACCATGTAGTATGCTAAACAAGCTATAACTTCCAAGGATAACCTCCAAACATTTTAAACACTAAATCTGAATACACATTTCCAGAATACAAGCTAAAAGCAAATATAAAAAAACGTACGTGTCGCAACACTATTTTGTGTTATGTAGTAGGTTGTTATGATATGAAGATGCTTTGGAAGTGGCGAGTAAAAAAGTCCGTATGAGCCTGCATATTCATCTCTATCGACTTGGCTAAGCACACCGTTTGCTACCACTACAGCTCCAACTGACGCGCCGCTAAATACAGTCACCTGCCGCCTTTTCTAAGTTAATTGACGGAATATGTTTTGAATTCACGAAAAACGACCTAACTAGACATGGCGTGTGAACGTCAATACATCCAGAAACAATCCGTTGC
The DNA here is from genome assembly GCA_017312745.1 of Gryllus bimaculatus. Taxonomy (NCBI): domain Eukaryota; kingdom Metazoa; phylum Arthropoda; class Insecta; order Orthoptera; family Gryllidae; genus Gryllus; species Gryllus bimaculatus. The sequence continues at coordinate 1,362,829 of BOPP01000032.1, forward strand.
TTTCACTAACTTTCCGGGGAAGATTCACACTTGATCTCCCTCCCCCGAATTTTTCGCGCGAGAGACGCCGACGCCGACGGCGAAAGTGAGAGTGTAGCGAGAGCACGTGAGTTGTATGTGAGCTGCAACGGAAGCATCGCTGTTGTCAGGTGGAACAAATGGCCTTCAGACGCGCATGTTGCATGTGTGGCGAGTGTGTTCTTGAATGGTTCGTTACATGGAGCGTTGCCACCTACCAACAGGTGAACAGGTGTATTACTCACGCGAAATTCCCCGAAGCCAGCCCCGGGACGACAGGGCCTTGTTCAACGGGGGTGTACCGGGCGGGAAATTGGAAGTGTACTTCTGATAGAGTAATATATTGGTAGACTGTTAGGCAAAAGGTGAATACATTAAACAATTTCTTTAGGGAATCGGCTAAAGCGTCGTTTTGTGAGTAGGTCATCGTAGGAATGTACCTACACGTTGGTGCTAATATTAGCCCTAGCGAGGTAAAGTTTGCGTGCGTGCCCCCCCCCTCTCGCCACCATCAAAAGCAAAAGTCAAGCTGTGCTATGGCGCACGCGCAGATTTGTGCTGCTCCTGAAGTCAATTAACTACCGCCTCTGTGGATTCTGGTTGCAGGAAATTGAAAAGAAAAAAATACTAAGACAGGTGCTCGGCTACTTTCACTGGAGCTAAGCCTTCAGCAGTACTCGCCTGATGTCCGCGGAATCACAGTAGGGATACAACGTCGCCAAGAAAACATCGATGTTATAAATAAAAATGTTGGTGTTGATAATACATCTCGCTAAAACCATCGAGGATTTTAAACATCGATATTATATTTTAAAACTGCTTTAATTATCTCGAAATTTCAATATCGCGACGGGCAGTAATTTGATGCTGCCCGTGTCCATTATTCATAATTGAAGATTCAATCACACGACTTTGTTAATTGTTCTGAACGTTTTTCAGAACAATTAACAAGACTTTTGTAATCGGGGGAAAAATTGATCATCAATCGACGGAAACATGTTCGACTTATTTTTCCATCTTGATCATATTGGTCAGAAAGGATGTTCAATTCATTGGCATTGTAAAATTAAGTCTTTTCTTTTATAATATTTTCATCTAAAAGACCACATAAAAACTCTGAAACACAAACAATCGATGCTTCTAAAAAGCATCGATACAATAAATAGATTTAAATTAATTAAATGTTCGTAAAAGTTTCGAAAACATCGGCATCAATGTCACGTCCCTGAATCGCAGCGCCGGCCTCGGGAGTCTTCTAGTGACAGGAATCATAGACGGGCGGATCCAGCCCATCACTTAGGAGGGAGCCATCATATATTTTTGTTCAATAATATACAGAAATTGTTTATTACTTTTGTAGTGAATAGTATATAATCCCTAGACTTTTTTTTGGGGGGGGCATGGCTCTTATGCATCCTCTCTAGATCTGTCACCGTTCAAAGACGCTTCACCGACCTCCACCTCACGTTGATGGAATAAAATGACGGAAATGTAACTCTGCCCTGTCATGTCATCTGTTTTTTAGACACTGGAACATGTCTCATCAAATTTATGGGAGGGGCATTATATAATAATTACTTTCATTTCACGCATCTCCATTTTTTCCCGCGCTCTTTTATTTCATACCATCATCAGTTTTACTCCTTAAAACACAAGGAAAGAGAATCTGTATACAGAATTTCTAAAACCAGACAGTATAATGAGAAGTACGGAATTAATGGTCAGACAAAATACTTGGAATGTCCTTTGAGTCTGTTAGTCATGGTGTTTTCGCTCTATCCTCCTCCATCGTGTGAAGCAACTGCGCGAAGGAAGGGAAGACGAGGACGTTGACGAAGATGACGAAGGCGATCTTCAGATGTTTTTCCTTTTCAATATCAGTCTTTAAAGAACACATTTCATTAAGGAATAAAATCTGAATCTCCAATATTTTAATTGTAGGAAGGCACCGAAAAAATTTGAACTTTAGTAATTTTCGAAAAATCGGGGATTTAGACGAAAAAGAGCCCTTTCTTTTAAGCGCCATTTACCTTAACCGAGGGCAGGTTAATCGAAAAATGTGGGGCTGTTCTTGAGAAAACTTTTCAAAATGTTGAGGCTTCATTGATTCAAACGAAAGAATTCGTGTGAAACTCAGAGGTCGTTGAGTTCGTTCAGCTGATTCTAGGAATATTAATTTTGGAGAATATCGTAGGACCGATTTAGGCACTAGTGTTGATCACGTAGGGACTGTTGGCGGTGAATCGATTTTTTGCTGTGAACCCCTCCCACCAAACAAGGATTCTGACTACAGAACATGTTAAAAGAAGTACAGCGGGGCACTTTTCCGGCGCACGGTTACAATACTTTTGTCTTCCTACGAAGTAGGCCTATTTTCTGAACAGTAAATTTTGCGAAGTGCATGACTGGCAGCTTTCCTAGAGTTCTTGGTATTGAAAAGTATGTAACTGTGGTTAGCACTTCGCCAGCGTCGGCCCACGAGCCTTCAGGTCGCGGGCGGGGGCCTTGTAAAGAGCGTCGGAGTTATATTAATCCGCCGCCGCCGCTGCTGCTGCCGAAGCGGCTTCGCAGGCGCACCGTCTCGGTCAAGGCCCCTCCCCCCTCCCTTGCCCCTCTTCCACCGCGTTCCGCTGCGCCGCGCCGCCTCGCGTGTTGCGCAATGCCCCCGCTGCTGCACGTACGTCACTGCGTTGCCCCTCCCCCTCCCGCTTTGCGCTCGCTCGCCGAGAGAGTGGGCGGTTTCCCCGTGCAATCTGGATTGCCCCCGCGGGGCGGCGCGTCGATTAGCGGAGGGGGAAATGCCAGGAGGCCGCTCAATTCAAGGTACCTTCCGCTGCACGCCGGCTACACTGGCACTCAACTTACGCATAAGCCCGAGCGATGCTGTTTGAATACACAGCTTTGATTGTTTTGTATTAGATTACTCTACCCATTAAAAAAATCATAAATGATTTATCATTATTTCAAATAAAATATAATTTTATGCATGAAAATCTCTTAAAATTATGATTCAATCACAACAAACGCATTTACACAAGCAAGAAAAACAACACGTAAAATATTAAGTGAACTGACCGTGTAATAGAAACCGGATTTTTTTGTACTGACAACTCAAATTTCGTCACAAGTCAACCCGTGTACATATTGTAGCGATCTGCCCTAGAGAATGTTCTTCCGATTCCTGCCCATGTGCAGCCGGTATATTCCGAATCTAAAAATATCCTCTTCAGTTATCAAGAGACGATATGACGGTCAATATTTTCAGTTCGACGCGTAGTGCAAGTTGATTCATATTTCGGGCCGAATTGCCCGGTACATTCTCTACATGCCGGTCCCTGTAAGCTTACAGTAAAATGGTAACTTATTTAGCAATTTTATTATTGCAACTTTAATTATTTCTAATTATTTGTTTTACGTCAAAAGTAGTTGAATTCTGAATAAAGAATGAGCATAGTAAGATTATGTAACAAAATATTCGCTCCGATGTAATAAAATCAATTTCCCCTGCGGAACCTTTCGTCGCTTTTTTCAACTTTCCCCCCGCCAGTAACCCTGGCGGAGTTTATTTCTAGTAATTTGGGTACAACATACGCGCCAGCTTACGTTATCCGGCAAGGGGGGCAGAAAGATTACTATACTTAAACTTATTTCTAAGACTTAAACCTAATGGATGAAGCCGGCACATATTGGCCGGCAACCTACAGATTAACAGAAAACTATTTTCTTTAGCGTTTAATTGTTTATAGTTTTCTTGTTTTGTTTTTTTTTTTTTTTTTTTTTTTTTTTTTTTTTTTTTTTTTTTTCATTCACACGCACATTCACACTAGTTTACATGTTCACTTGACACACGCACTTTCACACGGCACTATATACATCCTAAACAATATTTACACTATGTAAGCCACGGCGCCGACTTTGCTCCAAGCGTCCGTGGCGGCTAGGCACAATATGCCCTGGCAATTGTAACGGGCGGAGCCTCACTCGTCCCGCTGGGAGCCTCACGCCGCTGGTCGCAGAGTTCTGCGAGAAGCTGCGGCGGTAGCGCCCGGAGTGGAGGCCACTTGCTTGGGCCCTCTCGGCGCAAAATACGTCCGGTGGACCACACAGTCCGGCAGCTGACAACTCACGCCCAAGGCCCCGTAGGTTACACTGTTCCTATGGTGGCGGTTAGGAGGAGGAGGAGGGAGATGCGGCCGCGTGGCGGTCCTCGCCGCTCGGTTCTCGGCCGCCCAAATCGGGCGTAGGGTCGAGACCGGCGCTGCCGCAAAGGTTTCGCAAACATAGGTCCATAAACTTCGTATGCAGGCGGTGAAAAGGAGACGCTTCTGCGAGAGAGAGAGGTCCGGGGAGCTAAGGAAGGGACATAAGAGGGAGGTCCTCGCAAGAATTTTGTGGCGAAGGTCCTTGGCGTGCTCGTGCCAATAGAGGCCACGGTCTAGAGTCACGACAAGGTACCTCGCGCATGGGGATGAAGGAAGATGCCCGCCCGCCGGGTGCTTCGGTTGCTGCTTGTTGAAGCGACCCCGACGCTACCCCCGCCCCACTCTGAACCGCCAGGCCCCTTCCCGCCCTTCGCCCTTCGCCCTCGGGCACAGTTACGTTTTTTTAGGGTGTATATAGTGTCGTGTGAAAGTGCGTGTGTCAAGTTTAATTAGAACCCAGTGTAAATGTGCGAGTGAATGAAAAAAAATCCAAGAAATGTAAACCAATTAGCATGAAATAAAAACAATTACAGGTTTGTGCAAATCTTAGGTTGCCGGTCAAAGCGCCGGCTTCATCCATAGGTAAAGTTAGAAATAAGTTAGTAAGTGAGCACTGCCCCCTTCTTTGCCGCACAAGCCAAAGAGCTGCGGCGCATGTACCCCAACATGACAATAAACTCCCGCCTCGCCAGGGCTACTGGCGGGGGATGGGGGGGGGGAGTTGAAAAAGCCCCGTTACGCTGTCAGTCTGTCGTCAGGGTCTCTTTGGCTTTCTGGTCGTGTGGGGTGACACGGTTACATTGCAGGTTCGGTAGGACCAGAACGTCGCACACATGCGTGAATAATTCAAACACAATATGAAACTTCGGGAGTAAATAGGGCACCGCGAAATAGTATCTCGATAATAAATAATAATAATTCTTACATAGTATTCGAGTAAGGGTCGGCATGGCCGTCCGTCATGGTTTTACCCTCTTCCCGTTTACGAATCGAGACAAATGTGTCATACGGCGTGTCTCAATATCCTGGTGGGGAAGAGATGGTGTGTTTTCGGATCCATCTAGAAGATTCTAACAAAATTCTCAACAAACGTGTTGCTTTGCTTTTTTCTGCGTTGGCCACGCGAACCACATGCCGCCATGGTGGATGGCACGAGGAGCTGTAATAAGAGCTATATGTGACGCCTATGAGGTGGCCGAGGCAACGAAGGTTACAGGTCGCTGGAGATTGTGTTGCCTGGACGCCATTACTCGCAAGGAAAGGTTCTTCGCCTACGTTGCCACCCCGTGCGATAATTATCGTCTTACAGGATACTTTTGTTTTTAATTTCTAATGTAAATCTGTAAGCATGGAACGATATGATAGATAGAAACGAGAGAACGATAGAAAAATTCTAGCTTGCAAACAACAAATTTTCTTTAATAAGCCGTTTGATAATACCGTGAAAGAATGTAATCTTCAGAACAAATCCTCTGGAAGGTTTTGGACGAGCGGATATAATGGCTGGCCTGACTTGTTAATCTGCGTTGGACTAACTGACGTTTTGCCGAAAACCCATTTTTTCGGTATCATGGACCAACCACATCGTGGATTCTGATTCCACAATATTTTATAGAAAATAATTTACGACACATTAAAACAACATTTATCCGTAGTAGCACCAACGGTGCGTCCTTACATACGACACTGTTCATGACCTTGTATGTACCAACACTCGATGCACGTAATTGCCAAACACTGATACTCGTGTGGTAGTATGAAACACATTTACATCATTCCTTAATCTTGGTAAGTGTAAACAATGAAAAATATTTTTTATGACGCCTACGTTATCTTACAGATATTATCAATAAACGAGAGCACTAGAACAAATAATTTATCATTTTAATTTTTAATTGTTTTTTCCCCTCACGTTTGTACTTACCGCGCGCATCCTGGCTTCGGAAGGGGCCATGGGAACTCTTTCATGTAGGTGGTGTGGAACGGTTGCGACATCTCGGCCACTCGCAGTATGGAACGGAAACAACTGCGAACAACAAATCGCGAATAGGACCAGGTGCGATACAAGCGACGGAATAGCTACAAGTCATACACGTCATACAGGCAATCTTACACGTGAACGCGGCTTCCCTGCCCTTGAGATGGGAGCCTTTTTGTGTAGAGATCGGACTCTTGGGCAAACGCTTATTTTACATTTTCGATGTAAACGCTCGCAATGAGTCATTTCTAGACTTAATGGTACAAACGAACCATATTTATAGTTCATAAAATGCTTACAAGTGTACGTCGAGCAGTACGAATGCTGACTGAATTCTAAAGAATTCTGAACGCTTAGCTTAATGAACGTAATTTCAGTCATTCAGTTCATTTAAATGCACGTTCCATTAGAAGTTTGGTAGAATTGAGAGATCCAAAACTATTGTTATAATGTAAATTAACTGAATATCAACTACAATACTATTATCTAGTATTATCAACGTAATATATTTATACTACTATTATCTCCTGTTTCGAATCGCCGGAGGCAAATCGTTTCGCGTAATAGGAAGTTTATAGGAAGTAAAATAGAGAACTGCGGAACTGCGAGAACAGCTGAGCATTAGGCCCATGAGCAATTGGAAATGAATAGAGAAGGTGAGTAAATTATGCCCCTTCATTCCAGTACGCTAAATAATAAAACGCCCAATTTTAATATGTTCTAAAGATTTAATTATTAATACTTCATTAGCATTAAATACACTAAATTTGACACAAAAATAATAAACGATAAACTAATTCAATCACTAGTTATTTATGTTGCATTTTGCAAACAAACTGAATTACTGTTAATATTTTTTACCTGTAAATCTACAGGTACATTCCTTAATTTCTTGCAAGACATTATAGACGACACTCGAAATAGACAAGCTTTTAATTTATGGAGGTCTCATACAACGATGAAAATGAAAATAAATAGAAACGGGCAAATCAAAAGTTTCCTACAACTAGCTGTTGTTGCTGCTGCTGCTACCACTACTACTTTGCAACCATCAGCCCGCAAGAAAATGATACTCCTCATCTACCTTACCCCTCACTATTCCGTGTTTATAGTGTAACTAGAATATCATACACACCCACCTGGAAATTTCGTTGTTACATTACACCAGGTTTTCGTCTAATAATTACACATAATTATGCTTGAGCTTCACTGGAAAGATTTTTTGCGCATGACCGAAAATGTTGGTTTTGCTAAGACACAAGAGGAACGAATCTTCCTGTAACTTGTGTCCATGGCAAAACTAACATTGCATTTCAAGGCCTTCTAGATTTATGTCAGGCACGTTCATTACTTTCTTGTATACACAAAGTAATTAAGGCGGTACAGCGTAATAAGTTTATGTAAAGCTGCGGAAAATTGATTTCATGATTTGAACAGAAACACATTTTTGGGTTCCCTGATATAGAAAAAAATACTTCTTTTACTTTTTTGTCTTTTTTCTTTCATCAAAAATGCCCGTCCGTCTGTGAAGGGCCTAAACGATTTGGAGAATATTTTCCAAAATGAATATTCCCTGATCTATCTGGCCCGATACAAAGCCCTGCGATTTTGAAAAACGCTTCCAATTTTGGGAATGAGGCATGAGGCATTTTGAGGCATGAAGCCTCTGGAATATTTGATGCCCTAGGTGCGAGTTTCACTTTCAACTCTGAATTTTCGAATATTACAAAACTTTCAATTTTTCTTCGTCGTCTCCCCACAATTACAATATTGTAGACAGCGACTAATGTTGAAGAAAAGGAGAAGGGATTCCGTAGTTCAGGGAAATGTGCGATTACATTGAACTTTTTGTCTGGAGGTGCGATTCGGGAATCAAGAGGTGAAGCGCTTTACAAAAAGTGCATTCTTTAATTCATACACATTGACATTTGTACATAAATACGTGTTGGCCAAATACAATGAGGGGTCAGAAGATGACTGGGCCAAAAAGCGAGGGGGAGAAACTCGAAGGTCTTGAAGGGGGCGTTCGCTGGCCGCAAGTGCCGGCAATGGGTTCGTTGAGATCTGACCGGGACACCTGAAATCAAAGAGACAACAACGTGAGATGTATTAAAATTGTGTGCTGCACAAAATGGAAACAAATTTGGCATGCCCCAGTTATTTCGTGTTTTTAGAAATAGAAAAAAATGTTGAATACATTCTTTTGAAATATAAATAATATTATTTACCCCTTACAAATTGTACCCCTATGTACTATAAAAATCGTTGAGGAAATATGACTAGTTCTGAAGTTTATAAGAAACCATCGTCTTCAAAACTGCAAGAGTACAAGAACTGACGGCCTCAGTTTCCTGCGGGAACATTAGTAAAGGCGAAATAAAGTAAATACGCAATGTACGTATGCATTACTACCGCCCTCACCAGCTATGTATCTGTGGTGGGGAATTGTCATGAATTGTCAATGATTTTCATTGACAATTGTTCCAAAAAATTGGCGGAAATCTTCAGTTTCTAGGAGGGTTCCCATTGTATTTACAAAAATAGCAGGGTCGTGGAATACTTAATTTTATTAATGATTAACACATTAATTAATTAATTAATAGAAATGACATGATCTGAGGAATTTGCAAACAATAACAAATTTTATTATGCTACTTGATCACAGTACAATTACAATAAAAAAACTAATAGTGCTACAGAATAGCAATTCCTCGTTCTAGTTTTCTAATATCTTGAGCCTGGGCTGGTTTTCGTTTTTGCCCCATTTTTTTCCCAACTGCCACCCAAAGTTAATTTTTTCACTTTTTTTTCTTTCCCCGGTGTAACTAGCGGTGCTACAAAATGGTGCCAACTCTCTCGCAGTAGTTAGTGTTATGATCTCTTAACCCAGCTGCTTCACCCCTGCAACGTTGCTTCACCCTCTTCCCTATCGTCTAAATGACATTAATTCAATTTTTCGTTTTTTCGGTGCCCTAATAGTAGAATTGAAATATAAGTTAAAAAATATTTAATAATAAAATAGCACGGTCCAATATGCATATTTTCATTGTTGAAAAATATGTTGCCGTTCTCGAGAAATTCAGAGTGTTTCCGAAAATGAGAAATTCTAATATCGTTTTTTAACAAAGATCTAGAGCATGTTTGGGTGTGAGAACGGTTCGAAGTTACGACCAAGAAAAATGTCATCGTACTATGTGTTGCTTGCACCATTTACTTTAGAAATAAACCGAATAAGAATTAACCATGAATCCGCGAGGCCGTGTCTTGTCAGATGAACCAATAGACACGATTACATATGCCTTTAGTGCTTCTTTTTGGTACCTATTAACTTCCGATCGTAGCGCTAATTTTTAAGGGCTCCTTACATTTTCGTGATTCATGTTAAATTGAAAATGTTTTATTACAGTTTTTCATTTGATTTATTTAATCAAATAACAATGAAAGCTGTACCGTGTGTGACACATTTGGGAGAATTACCATCAACATACATTTTGTTGAGCTCCAGATATTTTTTTGTCGCCTCCACAGTAATCCTGTGGAGAAGAGGCATCTATTTACTTTAAAATTTTAGACTGAACTGCTGCCTTGCGGCTTAAGCAGCTAGAGGAGGGGCTGTTTCTTTCAACTAAGTTTTACATACTAGTCCTAAAGTTAACTTACGTGCACTTTGGCATTACTATCATACACTAAAATCAGTTTTGTTAATACTATAATACAACAGAAATTGTTATTTTACGGGTGAGATATTTTTTTTCTTCTTCTCTACATTCACACATCATTCATACTACTTTCATTATATACATAACCATTCATTCGCACATCACTGCACTACATCTTAAGGTTTAAGGAAGCACTGTTCGCCAAGGCACTGAATCTGAGCTGAAGCTCCAGAATCCCTTCCCAACATTTTAACTACAAACAGTTGAATGATGAATAATAGCAGTTAGCAGTTTAGCAGCAGTTGCGATGGTAATTTTGGCGGCCGTGACCGTGGGACGGATCCCGTCGGGGTCAGATGCCGACGTGGCCGCTGGGGCATCGAGGGCGAGCGTGACGTGCGCTGGGCGTCAGTAGCGCGTGGGTGGCACCGCAAGCGTGGATAGGTATCACCGCCTGCGTGGTTGGCCTGCGGGCAGCGCGGAGCGGCGTAGCCGAACACCCACGTTCGAACGACGCGTGAGGTCAGGGTGGCGCCGCCCTCGGCCAAGGGAGAGGGCGTGTGAGGACGAAGCCGCTGCCTCACGCGTCTGTTTCCGCTTGTGTTTATTATGCACCGGGCCTCGATTCTAAAGGTCTCGTTCAAAACGGATAAAATGTAACAAGATTTTCAATAGCTCCAACGACAATCAGTGAGTCTTCCGTTGTGTGCAGTGCTGCCAGACGTGCGATAATTATCGTACGTGTACTATTTATTCATTATGATGTACGATATACCATTATCGTACAGATAAAAATACGATGTGACCAATTGAAGCCGCTGATCGCCAATTTATAGAATTCAAACTTCGTATTTGCCTTCGACATCCTCTTAAAATGAAAGTTGTGTTAATGTTTGTTACCATGTCATTTTTATATTTTAAGGGATGTCATTATATAAGTGACGTCAGAGTCGATTCTAAAATACTAAAAAACCTGTCCAGTTGAAACACCATTATATTTACTACTAAGATTTCGGTAAATTTCGGTAGATTTCGGTAAATGAGGTTTTCAATCAAGTAAAAGTGCAATATAATCAGTTCGAGTGTATATGATCGAGTAAATAAAAAAATAATTATTTTGATTTGTTATATATTAAATGTATTCATACGTATTAATAAAAGTTATGGTTATAAGAATCTCTATAATATATTAGTTGTATCACCGCTGCTTTTATCCTCTTTTAGAAATATGTCATTAAAGAAAATAATTTAAATAATATGTTTGAAAGAAATTCATTAAAAAGTACGATAATTTTTACACTATTTTTATTAATGCACGATAATTTGATATTACCGCCGTACGATAGTTACACGATAATAATAGATGGCGCAATACGATATTCACTTTTCTACTATCTGGCAGCACTGGCTGGGTGGGAGATTTCCTGAGTAGTGGGAGCGAAGGAAGGTCCTTGTTGAATAATGATTGAGAAACGAAATTGAGAATACGCTCAAATTCATATTTTCAATCGTTACTAAATATTCTGTAATTGATATACTGACTATAATTGACATAGCACCACAGACGGACGAACAAACAAGAGACGTTTGGCCGGCAATCACTATCAAGAACCCACACAATACATGGTTCTTGGCACACCGTTGCTGAGGAAGTAATTGTATGTATGTATGTATGTATGTATATATATATTATATATTTATATATTATATTATATATATATATAATGTGTGGGTTATGTGTGTGTTAGCAGTATAATTGATTTGTATTGAATATTTGTGTGTCCAATTTGATGATAATTGGGATTACATTGTACATGCTTGAGTTGCTGGCTTGCTAGGCCCCGCTTGCACTCACAAGTGATATGGCAGACAGGGCGTCGCAGTTAGAAGCAAAAGCATATTAAATTATTTAAAGTTTTATGGGTCGTTGGGAGCTAAGCTCTTCAGAGACTGCAGGATGGTGGATCAAACACATGAAATGAAAGACAGAATATGTTTTAGCAAATGTGAAGCAAAGAGTCTTTACTTACACAGAATGAAGTTAACAGAAACAAGTTACCATCAAAGTGATGTGGAGACATCGTCAAGTAAACGGTAGTTCAGAGAGGTCCCCCGGGCGGGGCCCGTGGGCGTCTTTTATAGTTCGGGCTTTGTTCATCATA
>BOPP01000032.1:1374872-1387395 GCA_017312745.1 Gryllus bimaculatus
ATTCGGAAGGGCGAGAAAGTAAATAAAAATATAAACATCGGACAAAACACGCAAAATAATCAGTCCAAATTTCCGCGGTCTCAGAGCCCGCACATCACTCACGAGTTCATAGGCACGTACCTGTTAACGGTTAAAAATCCTGAGTCTACTTGGTAATATTGAGTGTGTATCGCTTTTTAATTTCGTAAATTTTAACGTTTTATTTCTGCCGGATTGCTGAGTTGGCAGTCTCGGAATGGAGTTTCACAACACAACGCGCTTCAATTCCACGAATCGGAGACGGTTTCGATTGTTTAACGAGTATCACTTCATCATCAGCTTCTTCGGCAACACAACACCCCACCCCACCCCTTCTCGCCGCTCCCGCGCCGGTTGGCGGAGGCCGAATGCCAAACAAAGGCATTCGAGATCATAGAAGGTTTGCGATAACGCCTACGGTTGCATCGTGGCTCGTCGCTCAACAGTTCACTTATCAACCGGCAGATGTGAGCCGAGCGATGGCAGCCCGCCTTTCCTTATTGCGCAAGCGCACCGCTTGACAGCGCTTCCTCCGTTCACACGACATCTAGCAGCGACCTCTACCCACTCCTCCTTCCTTCGTGCGTTTCTGTAGGTGGGTGTGAAGTAACGGGAAGAGAGTAGAGGCCTAAGTTTCGAAAAAATCCTTCGTCACTTTTACATAAGTGCTAAACAAATCTAGTACTATAAATAAATTAATCGTTACGGTACAAACCATATCTGCCATTTTGGATGAAATATATAACATTGGCTTCTTGTACTCAATTTTTTCCCGTTTTTCTAGAAATCAGTCTGTTTACATTAAATTTAAACATTTTTTGGTTTTGCGAAATGTGTTAACTCCATCGTTCGCGTATGGGTCTAGTAGACCCATTGCGTTTGAAGATGTCGGAATATCTCGTGCGGTAGGTGTACAATTATCCAACCGTTTCTCGTGCTGTTAGAAAATATCGAATAATTCTGGAATTATTTAAATATCATTGATATCTTTCAACACGCAGCAACTCTGCATCTAGACATGGGATACACACCCCGCAGCTCTTCGGCTTTTGCGGTAAAGAAGGGACTGTGTTTACTAACCAATTTATTACGTATCTTGACCTATGGAACAAGCCGGCGCTTCGCCCAGCGACGTTAAATTGGGCGGACGCCTCCGTCGAGGAATTCCGTTGCAAAGCCGGCCGCAGTCGTTTCGCGGATCGCGGGCCGTGAGGGATGCACACTGCTTTTTGTCGCCGCCCTCGTTACAAGGGCTGGGCAGAGGGCGGTGGAGGCGTTGGCCGCTGAGGGGACCGGCGCTAGAATACCCCACGGGGCGAGGGTGGCGGTCGCGTCCTCTTGGGAGGAGGGGGAGGTCCTGAGGCGGCTGGGCACTGAGAGCGGACGCCCTTCATGTCTTTCCTCAGCCTTTCGCTGAAGGATCAAGGGGGGGGGGGCAAGAAGGGGCGCAAGGAGGCGTGGGCAGATCCCGCGCGAGTGGAGAGAGGTCGAACCCCTATATATTCTCTTTCTGACAGCGGACAGACAGTGACCCCTCCCCTTTCCCAGCGACCTTCGCCAGCGGTTTTGCTCCAAGTCCTGAATGTTAGCGAAGCAAAGTGTGTGTGTGTGTTTTTTTTAATATTGAAAAGTAATAATAATAATAATAATAATAATAATAATAATAATAATAATATTCAAAGGATGTCTTTTTTTTTTTTTGCTAATTTGGTTACGCGATATTGTTAATATACAACTAGAGGTTGTTGTATAGCACATCCAATTTTCCTGCATTTAGATTTATTCAGTAAAAAACAGTAAAAAATGTATGTGCCGAATGGGAGGAGAAAATCATCATTGCGGACAGTTTCATAAAAGTATTATACTGCAATTTCTACACTTCACCCATCTCTTGAAACAGTTAAAAAAAACCCTCGAATATGCAATTATAACTGCGGTGTATAAATGCATTAATTTCTAATGTGCGATTATACCCTGTGGTGTATATTTGCAATTATTTCAAATACGCAATTATAACCTGCGTCGGACATACCTGCAATTATTTCGATAGGTAGGAATAGTAGCCCTATTTTAATACTACAAAACATGATTATAAGTCACCTCTTATAAGTAAGGGGCGGATTTTGATTACCTAAAACGTCGCCAAAAAAGACCAATAATATGCTCTTAAAATGTTCTTAAAAAGTCCTAAAAACAGAATAATTACATAATTATTTGTTCAACACCAGTTCGGATGAACAACTCAAGCCTTTAGATACGTTACAGATGTAATCGAAGATTCTTCCATTCGTTCAAGTGAACTCAGCTTGCAAACTTTTGGTTTGGACTATCCTTTACCAGGAAACCTCTATCTTTAGTTTTCTCGAAATCGGCCTACCCGCCAATGGCGTTGATAGGCTCACAGGAACCTTACATTACATGTAAAAGATGTAATTACAATTTATGAGTGAAGAAATGGGATATGCTTACTCAGAAATTGGGTGGAGAATATTTGTTGTACCTCGTAAATATTATTTGAAGGAATTACCATTAAAATAATATTACAATCGATGAACAGAGCTAAAAATGCATTAAAAGTATGGAAAAGGGTAAAAATGACTTGGTCGAATTGACTAAAAAATGACGAATAAATTGGGTTATTTTTTTTGTCATATCACAAAATATGCTAAACGGAATTTTTCTAGAGTTAAAAAGAAAACAAAATTGAGATTTCATTAAAAATCCGTCCACTACTTATAATATTAGCAGTATATCACACAGGAAATCAAGGATGTCTTCTTGAAAGTTATTAATGTTCAAAGTTTTTGAAAAAATGTTCGATACGCTTATGTTAATCGTTTGTAAATTGTATTATAATTCAGACAAAAATATGCTCCATTTTTATTATATATTACATTAGTTGAGTTTTTAGGTAGCATTTACTTACTATTTTATTTTTTAAATTTATTCCTTAAGTCGACAACTTTTAAAATTTGAAGAAAATAGCTTTGTGTTTAAAGGGTTGTACGTCACGCTGACACGTTTGCCTTGGCGTTCGATCTCGGCTATTCGGATTGGCTACCTTCATTTCTGACCAAATATCACAGTATCTAAAATAAATAATCTTTTTTTATTATTGATTATGTTGGTTGTCCTTAGTTCTGTTCAAGTATCAACTTAACATGTCTGAAAAGCATACGTACTAATATTTTAAACTTACATCTAAAACTCAAATCTAGTCCGAGGTTGAGAATGTGTTATTGCGAGAATGCGTCCTCCATTCAGGTTCAAAATCGGAGGTTTTTAGGAATATATTCTAAGGATATGTTTTTTTACGCTGGTGTGGTTAGGATTTTTTGCGAGTCCGGAGGTTGCAAAAGAAAAGGGTCTGTGGGAAATAATAGTAAAAGTTAGTGGCTATGTATGTGATGTGATGTTCAGAGGTATCCAAGTTGGAATTTGTATGAAGCTGATGATTGAAAATAATCTAAAAAGTGAAAAAAATAAGCAATCTAAACAGTGAAAAGATTTTTCTGAAATTCACTCGACAGTTCTTAGGTATTTTAGCAGCCAATTGCAATTGATATCTATTCCGTATATTAGAGAAAAACGAGACATTTGCAATCCTTACCAGTTTATTCCATTTGCGGCATTTTATAAGTACTGCTTCAAACAGATATGAGACAAACCAAGAAAACTATAAATAATCTATATAAACCATGAAATAAAGTACCAAAAAACGGTTCGTGCAAATCTTAGGTATCTGTCCAAAGCACCGGTTTTGACAGCACAGCAACAGACGACAACAACAAACAGACTTTCCCCCCGCCAGTATCCCTGGTGAGGCGGGAGTTTATTATCGTGTTGGGGTACATGCGCCGCAGCTCTTCGGCTTATTCGGCAAAGAAGGGGACAGTGCTTACTTACTAACTTATTTCTAACTTAACCTATGGATGAAGCCGGCGCTTTGGCCGGCAACCTAAGATTTGCACAAGACTATTTGTATTTTATTACATGATAATTAGTTTAGTTTTCTTGGATTTTTTCTTCACTCATATACTCACGCTAGGTCCTATTTACACTTGACACACGCACTTTCATACGACACTATATACATACAGCCTGCTTCATCCATAGGTTATGTTAGAAATAGTAAGCACTGCCTCCTCCTCTGCCGCTTAAGCCAAAGAGCTGCGGCGCATGTACCCCCAACATAACAATAAACTCCCGCATCGCTATGGCTACTGGTGGGGGGAAAGTTGAAGAAAATATCGTCATCGTTCAGCCGATTTTCTCTACAATTGATATTCAGAGATCGTTTTGAACGAACACGAGATTTTAGGAATTTCGGAATTTTTCGGATTTCGGATTTTAAGAATTTCGAACGTATATTTTGATTTTTGAGGGTACACTTCTAGACGTTTTCCCAACATTTTTTTCCAAAATTAGCTGCAAATCTTTCCTTGGGTATCGTAAACGACGCTTTAGAGAATAGTGCAGGCTTCCTTCATTGAAATCCTGACTTTTTGAAAGTGCAATTTTTTGATAATCTTCCTAGAAGTACGATATTGAAAATGGAGGTTTTCCTTGATTAAATGTGGTCTTCGAAAACATTTTGAATTTTACATCATGTTCAATTTTTGGGAAAAGTTAATAGTTTCAGGGTAATTTTGCACGAAAGGCAGACAGTTTAATTTTTTTAAACAATTTGTTTCTCAATAACCGCTCCATTTTTTAAAACTTTTCTGCTCGTATATTTGTAGGGGCGGGAAAAAATATTATGGGTGTCCCATTTTCGACGAACTCTTCGTATTCTTTCAAAACAAAGCTAGTTCTAAACAATCAGCTCTTTAACAAAGGTCATGTACATTTTTTGAAAAAAAAATAGATTTCGAGTAATTTGTGTTCAATTTTTCATTAAATTTTCTTCTCATATGTAACAAAAGACGGTAAAATACGTGGGGCTAGTACCTCTTTCGGCGAACACTCCATATTTTCGAATATTGCAAAACGTTAACATTTCAAAACTACAATATTGAAGATATAGATTTTTGTTTTTACAGTATCTCTTCTCAAAAATGAACTCTTTAAAAAGGGTGAAATTTTTTTAAAAAGAAGAAACGAGTAGTTTTTACGTTATTTCTGGTTGAAATTTATGTAAGTTATATTTTTTTAAACGTCGTATTTTTCCCATATTAAACAGAAAAGCATAATTAAGTCAGAATCCAAAAATATAAGTAAAGAACTAATATAATTATTAGAAATACATAATTGGGAGGTTTTGAATTCGATCTCGCGAGGTGTCTGAACTCTGGAATTTAGGTGACGTGTTCCACGTCGGACCCGGAGATAATGTGGTAGTGGTGGTTAGCTACCCCACACGAAAAAATTCCGAGTGGATGAAAAATACCCATCCGGAACTTGGAGTGAGGGAAATATTCCATTAACATCAATTTCGAGAAATGAACCAAGTTTCTCCATATTGTGTCGACTTGCAACGTCTATGCGATCAACTACGTTGCTAGATCAGGTGAACAGTGTTGTGATTGTACATGCGTATAGTGACAGGACCGACAAAACCGATTTGCAAAAATTGATAAAAGAGTTTATATCAAAAATCGTAAAGCGTAGCGCTGTTTTTGATCGCAAAAATGGACTGCCGAAGGTATATAAAATAAATTTGATAACAATTAATGATAAATATGACAAAAAATGTCAGAAAATAGGGTTTGCACCTTTTTGCTTCATATTCATTTTCTGTTAGTTGCCTCCACCCAAATGAAACAAGTATGAATGATGTGTGAGTGTAGGATGAGAGAAAAATCTCACACATGTATACTACTAATAATAATAATAATTTAAGTTATTAATAAAAACCTATATTAGTGTAAGTTGGAAATGCCAAAATGCAAGTAATTTAACTTTAGGACTAGAATATTAAAATTAACTGTAAGACACAGCTCCTCGTCTTGCTTCTTAAGCCGCTTAATGTACAAATTAAAAGTAAATAAATTCCCTATTCTCCACAGGGTTACTGTGTTCTCGGTGTATGTCAATGTCATCCCGCACATACCACGAATACTTTATGCCGATGACATAGCCGTCTTAGCAAGAGGAATAAACCTAAATACTTCAAAAACAGATTAACCTGACGCTGAAGTGGGCGGAACAAAACCACTTGACCTTTTCAGCGGAAAAGTCGCAGGCCATCTGTTACACCCGCCGCAAACACACATACTTCAAACGCTTTACATCACCAAAACAAATTACACTTGGTACACAAAAACTAGCATGGGCACCTAAGGCAACCTACTTAGGGGCCACTTTTCATCGAAGGCTTTGCTGGCATCTACATGTTAGGTGAATTCGATCAAAATTACAACAAAGAATTCGACTATTACAACCTCTTTTGAACGAACCTACACTCCCCTTGGAACTTTGCTTGGCACTCTACAAAACGTCTTTGCCGGCCTGTGGCCACCTACGCTGCGACAAGATGGTAGAGCACAGCACAGAAGTACAAAAATGCACTTGAGCTGTTACAGAACAAATTCTACGGTTCATGAGCACGCCCTCCGTTTCGGAAACGGTTGAAAGTACTGAGGAAGGAACTTGATATCGAGTCCTTCACTCAATGCTTGAGACGGCTTTCGTTTAACGAAGCCTATCGAGTCTTTCAAACCGGCGAAGCTCCGGCAACGCTAAAATAGTTAGCTCGACACGCCCTTACAATAGGGCAAAGCCGACAAGCACTCCACTCTGATATTCGAAGGGCAAAAGCCGATTTGGCTATTGACTAAGGTCCCACCTGAACCCACACCAGCCACTTTCACATTGCACAGTAAAACGCAAAATTGCGTGAGCACTGCAACACATAGTACACAAACGTTTAACTAAGCCCCCCCCCCCCAAATAATGTGGAGGGGGCAAAAGAAAACTCCATCCGAGTCAAAGTGTTTATGTGGTGAGAAAAACCGGAATAATAATAAAAAAACTTGTAGAGGTTACACGAGATAATTTATATCTATCCACTCGACGACCGTTAAAATGCTAGCGTTTGCGAGATACTCTCGTGCGAACTTTGTATTCAGTCTCTCAGCTCTAATTAAAAATTAATGATGAGCAATTCGATGTGAGTGATGCGAAGAAACAAGTTCTTGTAAGAAAAGAAGAGAAATATTTCGATACTATTTCTAAATAAAGCTTCAAGATATTTTACAATCTTAACACGATACGTCAAGTGCGTGTGAGAAATAGCTATATACATATTTCTCAGAATTTCTCAAATCATATCTCGTTTTTCTCAAATGAGGTCACAGATAAATGTTAGTGATATGCGGAAATCACAAAAAAGCTTCGTACAGTAATTTAGGCTTGAATTTGACACCGATAAAACTAATCATTCTGTAATCGACTCAATGATACTCAACTCTTTTTCAGCCGAATTGTTTATCAATCTTACATGTGTGTACAGCCAACTGATTTTTTTATGTAAAATTCGTATTGATATTTCGATTTTTACTTACAAATGAAATTAATCTAATATTTCATTAAGACAGTTTACTACCCCGTTTCCACATGAAAAAATCCTTGTGTAGAGGACTTCCCTTTCTCTATTGGATGAGCAAATAGTAATGAGTAGAGCCCGGACGTTCAGCATTTATTTAACCTGAAACAGGTAGGCAAAAAGGCATTTAGTTTTACTAAAATGGTAATTCAAAAAAGGCATTTATTTTAGCTGAAGTAGGTGTGCAAAAAGGCATGTAAACAATAAAAACTCACACGTAAAAAGATTTGTAAAAAAAATAATAATTGAAATGATTTAAAGTCAGAAATTTACATCTCTCAACGTGTAAAAAATCTATCTTCTCTTTGCAGTCTTGATTTCGCATGACCGCGTGGTTTCATGGCAATGAATTTTGTTTTCTGGCAGCGCTGACTACAAAATGTTATTGTGAACTCTTGAATCTTGAAATGTCGTAAGTGAAAACGGAATTATACTTATCGTTCTTCGCACTTGTGTTATCAACACTGAGAAGAGAATATAGCGAGCTGTTTCCAAAAGGATTGGTGATCATTAGGGGGCGGATTTTTATTATTTTTTCTTTTCACTTTAGAACAATTTAGTATAGAAATGCATTTTAAGTTAAGACAAAATGAAATGACTCATTTTCGTTTGTCATTTTTATGCATTTTTCGTCTATTTCTGCTAATAAGTCAGTTTGTTACCTTTACGTAATTTCTAATGCAATGTTTCCTGGTTTCATCATTTTAGTATTTTAATGGAACTTGCTTCAAACAATATTTACGAGGTGCAACAAATGTTCACCACAGAATTCCTGCGTAGCCTATTCGATTTCTTCGCTCATATATTGTAATGTCAGCCGTTGTGAGTACTATGTAATCTAAGGTTCCTGTGACACCTATCGGCGCCATTGTCAGTGCGACCGATTTTGCGATTTCTTTTAAAGAACTGTCCAACCCAATCGTTCGCAAGCCGGGTTCGCTTAACTCAAAAGGAAGAAGTCTGCTCTGCAGACTTGCTGGTTATATACATCCAACTTGATCGCGGTCGGTGCTAGGAGAAAAATTAAAATAATGAAGGAAAAGGCAAAATGGCAAAAATAGACATAACAGTCAAAATAAAAATAACTAACACAACCTCAGAAGTACAATTAAGCTATTCTTATTGTTAAAAGTCACAAAATAGTAACAAAACAAAAAAGCACTTTGCCAAACTTGTGGGCTCTTGTGATGAGTGCTGACTTTGCTTGGACAAATAATAACCTTAACGGTTGACGCACCCGAAGTCGTCAATCAATAAAATGTCATTGTGAGGGCTCGGATTCTCAAGACGTGTCATCTTTTCATTGGTGCACTCTAAACGTAGCTAACCTGTACATGAATGTTTGTCACGACATATACGAGGATATCTTTGCAGTCTTACTTTTTTTTCTTTTTTTCTTTTCGTGTTTTTGTTAGTGAATGTTTCATAAATTTATAATGACGTACTAAACAAAGTTTAGTTGCATTATCATTATTAAATAATTTATTGTATATATATATATATTCACTACTGGAGTGGTCTCTGTTTTTCTAACTCTCAAAATTACACGAGTCTTCGGTAACTTCCTCGACCTGTCAAAACTGCCTGTTGAAATATTGGATCTAAGAATTACATTTCCACCTACAAGAAAGACTTCATGTTTAAAATAATTATATATAAATAAATTGTATTTAAAATTGTAAAATTCATTAAATAAATATACATTTGTATACACATTTTGTAGTATTTTTGAAATATTAGATCATTTTCCCCTTGTTTTTTAAGTCTTGTAGGTCATTTTCTTATTATTTTCAAGTCATTTTATATGTGATTTGCAAAGAATTTGTGGGTCATCAGTATCTGAGCCCCGGCCATTATTCTCCTTTTGGAATATAATGACTTGAGGCTTTTGATGAGCTTGCGCGCGTCGATCGAGTCGAGTTTCAATGGCAAAACGTCTCCAGGCCAAGCGCTCTGCTGGAGTCGGACAGGAAGCGCCGCCTGCGTTGGAAGGGGAGGAGCCGCTTCCAGGAACTGCAAGGGGGGGGTGGAGGGGGAAGTGCAGATGCGCGCGCGGGCGGCCTTGGCTGCCACTTGGTCTCTCCGCCTCGCGTCGCCTCGCGTCGCGACGCGGCACCCGCCTGGTGCATCCAGCCCGAAACTAGGCATACGGCCTTCGACCCATTTTCTTTATGTCAATGGCGAGTAGCTTGGTCACGTGGACTGAGCACAACTTCATCTTCGTCAGGAACATAAATCCGACAATGTGTACTTATCCTCCTTCCCCGTCCTTGTTTTATCCGCATCCCTTACACCCACATTCACTTATATGCACTACATTACGACACATGCCGGGGGACAATTCGGGAGCGTAGAACTTGACCTGACTTTGTCTGTGCCAGCGGGGAAGAAACTTCGCCACCTCCCGCAATAAAAGCATTCACTACACTAACGGGACTAATGACCGTCGCAGTTGGCGTGCCCGGCAACATGAATGAATCAATGAATCCCGACTGCATCCCCGGCGAGTGTGGCAGTAAAGAGAGAGCGCGCGCGCGCGCGTGTGTCTGTGTATGTGTGTGTGTGCGTCTGTTTATGTGTGTGTGTGTGTCTGCGTGCGTGCCGGGAAAATCCCTCACGGCCCAAGGCCCGTTGGATTAGGTACTGCTCCGGCATTCGACTGGTTTTGATCAGAGTAGCCAGCCGCTAGTTCTCCTACAGATCTCGTCAGAATTCGCCCATACTGCCATTTATTTACAGCTGCCTCTGACAGTTCTTCATCTGTTACGGTGCCGTCCAATCGGGACGTTACCCGACACTACAGTGACGTCACTATGGTGACGTTTAACCTTCCGATTGGATGACACTGTAGCAGCTAATTTACTTCAGAGGCAGCTCTAAATATAGCTAAATATAGTTGTAGTGGTAAGAAGGGACCACTTTGAAATTGCAAATTGATGGTATAGCAAGAGACAGTGATAAAGCCATTTAAAATGAGCTAACTGTAAAGGAACGCACTGACAAAAATGAATGAATGCCGGTTCAGTGGCCGAGATCGCTAAGGCAGTAGTGCCGGATCTCGGACGGAAGGATCGCGGTTTTGAGTCCCACCTTGGGCTTAGTTGTATTTGTGTTCGTCTTTTCAACCCCCTTAAATAATAATATAAAAAAATGCACATCGCTTGTAATTACTATGTTGGTAGCGGTGGCCGAACGGTAGCTCCCCAAACGGTCCCTTGTTATCGTAATCTCTCCGTTTCAGCCTTCGCGGACGTGATTTCTTTCGAGCAGGATTTCCTGCGCGGTTGGCGCACCGGCCTGCTTGCGTCCCATCGCTTCGTCTGCGGCCTCCTCTGAACCGGCGTCCTCATAACCGCAGCCTGGCCTCGCGCCTTCGTGGTTGTCCTCACCCATGGGGGCTTCCTCACCGACCGATATTTACGTCACGACGATCCATTTACAGATGGCGTTGCTTTTTCTTCTTTTTTTTCGCTGCAGTACTGTTGCCATGACTAGAGCTCGGAAGTTTGTCGAAAAGTATTTTCTTTATTTTTACGATTTCATCACTTTTAAAGAATGGGAATCACTTATCTGTACGTCTGGAGTTGCACTAATGTACTGTATAAAATTTTAAGTGGTTGCTTATTGGAATTTCAGATGTTATGAATTTTCCTTGATGACTATTTTGGAGTTCGAATAAAAGATAATTAATTGTATTATTATAAAGAACTTACAAGTTGTTGCAAGGTAATACGGCGGATCTGAATGACGAAGGCACGTAATATGTAAAAAATATCTTAACGCAGTACCATTTTTTGTGTCAGGGAAAACGAAGGAATGACGTTGCCGTTTCTTTTTTGTCGGCAGGGCATTTCCGCGTAGAGGTTCTGCCGTTGCGTTTTAGATCCTTGAGCTGAAGACACTCGCGGCTCAGGGCGCGGATTCCGATCAGATCTCATCTTTTAGTTGGTGCAACGGAAACATAGCAAACTTACCATGACATATAGGTGATAGAAATCAATAGCTATTGCGAAGTTTTTACACATTTTCCCTTTGTGCAAATTTTGCGTAGTGAACGTGTTTTGAATTTGCACAGACTCACTAATAAAAAAGTTTTATTGTATCATCGGTTAGTTCATGGCGAAATGCGCTACTGCAATAGACTCTGGTTTTCGAGCTCTGAAAATTACGCAAATCTTTGGTAACTTCCTCGACATTTCAACACCGGCGGTTGGAAGATGGGAGTGAAGGATTCACATTTCCTCCTAAAATTAATTCTTTAATTTATTGTAATTTTATATAAATACAATTGATTTTAAATTGTATAATTCGTTAAATAGGTAAACATTTTCATGCAAGTTTGTATATTTTTTTTAAAAAAATGAGGTAATTTTCACCTTATAAGTTTTTTAGATAATTTTCCATTTATTTTTAAGTCTATTTATAGGTCATTTTAAAATATTTGTAGGTTAGCAGAATCCGAGCTCTGTTTATGATCAACTAATTGGGAAAATAGAGACGGGAAATGGCCTGTACATTGTACCGATAAGTCCATTAGCCACGCTGCAGCCAGACTTGAATCAAATCACCAATTGCGAATGCTGTGACTCCTGAGCGCCATTTCTCCGTGACGTCGATGGGACCTTACGAACATTAACACAGAAGCGACAACTTTGAGTCCTGGACCGGTTTAGGTGGCTAAGGACATCAAATTGATGTTAGTGCAGTGTCTCTGACACGGATGTTCTGGGCTTCGAGTCCCGACGGTGGCAGGGTTTTCGATGTTGCTACGTTGCTAGGCCGAGTTCGGCCGCTGACTGGAGGGGAATTCTAGCGTCCGGCTGCTCCGATCTGGCGAGGAAAAGCGCGCTGACGGACGGGTAGGTCAGCGCCGGATCTCGTCATCCAGCAGGGAAAGATCACCGCCTCCTCTAACTAAAGACGAAAGATCACCGCCTCCTCTGACTAAAGACGAAAGAT
>BOPP01000032.1:1392939-1459479 GCA_017312745.1 Gryllus bimaculatus
CCAGCAGATACGAGCGTCGCGGGTGACTCACCCGCAAGCGTCGCCTGGGGCCACCGCCGCGCCGCTCGAAACGAGACGCGCAACACGAACGCTGAGCAAGCGCCGCTGAGCTGGAGGCAGTGGTTATTTTCCCTCGTCCATTGTTTTTCTCTTCTTCAATTACAAAAACATCAATCGCGTTACGTGTATATCATTTATATCGATTATAGTAGTATTAACTATTTATAAAATTGTTTGAGTTAATAATATTATTAATAAATATATTAATTAATATGATATTGTTTACATCAATGTTATTTATAATAATACATACATTTATATTAATAGTTTTTATATAATAATTTCATTTTTGTTTCAATAATTCCTCTTTAGAATATTCATTACATCTAAGGGATTTCACTTTCCCCAGACTAATTGAACGGTCGAAACTGAGAATTCAATTGTTTTTGTGTTGTATTTTTTCTCTCTTAAAGATGAAAGCGGTCCTCGCCCAATTTATTGCGATAAAAATAAGTCGTGTTGCAACAGCACATACTTTCTCGCGTTATTTCTAACAATTTCAATTTTCAAAATTTTCCCAAGAATGGCTCAAAATTTTTAGATTCAACTTTCCTTTTGGTTCGCGTAAAGCACGCTTGAAAACGGCACATGCTTTATTTTATTTGAACACTTTGAATGTTGGAAAATTTCATAAGGTACAAATAATGCTAGGAACCACTAAATTTTAAGGTCAGGGAAAGCTGGCTATAAGTGTGAGTGGCAGAATAGCGGTAATTTGTTTGACGTGATTACTCGCGGGACAATAGTTCGAATCTCGGCACAGAAACCCTTTTTCAGATTCGTAAGGTAGTAGGGAGTTTTTGCACGGCACAGCGACCAGCAATCCACTGTAATTTTGATCATCTTTTAACCTTCTGAAGTCTCCTTATTAGTGGGTGTCCATATAAGATATCTCAATTGCTGTAATTAAAAACCATGTATTGCTACAAGAGAGACCACTCTCTGCCAAGCATTCAGGTCAATAAGGCAATGTACTATTTAGTAATGTAGTAAAAAATGTACTTATATGTCAGGATATATTAAGTACTTACACTTGTTATTAACATCTAACGTATTCAAATTATTGAAGTTAATTAAACGACTACTGGAAGATTACTCACTCTAATTGTAAGTTACTTGCCATCATATCATAATCTGCTATTGTAATGTATTAATGTAATCTTAAAGTAATGTAATGTATTGTAAGTGTAATTTTAATATATGTTTTGTTAATGCTTTTTAAAATTTCTTAATGGGACTTTGTGTACTTTAAAATGTAAATTATTTTAATGTTTATTATAACCACTTACATGCTTTATTAATTATGTAATTTATCAAGTGAACTATTTGAATTATTACTGTACGGTTTGTATGTGAATTTAATTCCCGTTATAATTTAAATTAATTTAATTGTTATTATAATCATTTTTTTATAGTTTTGACATAGAATTTATCAAGATAATGTTAACTTATCAAATTACTATAAGTGAATGATGTTAAAAGATGTAACTAACTTGCTTATTGTAATTTTAAATAATTTCTAGACAGACTGCTTGATACTTTCTGTAAGTCTTCATGCAATAAATTATTATTATTATTATTATTATTATTATTATTATTATTATTATTATTATTACTATGGGCTTGCGCAAATACACAAAAGTGATGAGAAACTCAAACTGCGCATGCACCGAAAATTGGTATTACTCTCAATTACTGCAACGCTTCGCCGTGAAAAAACTCCTTGTATAGTATAATATCTTGTAGCAGTTACAAATAAGGCGAGGAAGTATGCGCCGTCGTAGCACTACTAGTTTATTTTCGCCTTTTACCCTTGATCTGAGTGTAAGCTGTAATGACCCTCATCCCGCATGCTCAGATAGTACGTAAAAACAAGCTCCGAAAAATGAACAGAAGAACCGTTTCCGTTTGTGCGTCAGCCACCGACAGACAGCTTTCTGCAGAGGCTCCGCGGGGTTGGTGCAAATCGATGAGCGTAACCGAATTATCGCTCTGGGCGTTACATTGCGTCTACGTTTGAGAGTGGGGTAGAGTAAAATTCATTCAGTTCGATAATATTGTAACGTATTAGCCAGCGTGCCTCATGGCATCTATTTGGGGACGCTTGGTTGCGGATTAGTCTCGCCACAGGAAGTAGAGTTTTTCCGTAAAGGGAAGAACGCGGAGACGGGAGACACAAGGCTTTGGGTGTCTTCCGGCTTATAGAAGCTTTTCACTGTTATAACAAGCGAGGGGGTGGCGTGACGTAGGAGGTCACGTGGGCCTCGCCTATATAACAGAGTGTACGGAGCCAGTAGGCAGGTTCTGGAGACGGTGGGAGAACCTCGTGCGTGTGCACAAAACTTGGCGCCAAGACGGTGCATATGCGAGCCAGTCTCGCGAGGCTCGAGTCACTAGTTGACGAAGCCTGCGGACTTTATGTCCTTGGGTGACTGCGGTCACGGGGGAGCGATGCTGTGTGCGTGCTCCGAGGTGAAGAGTGGTTGAGTGCCACGATTCACGCCGATTCTCAATCGGATAAGATCGCTCCTGCGATCGAGGCAAACCAGCCGTTGGTGCGCCAGAACGGACTTTGTGTCCCAGCGTGACATCCGGTCACGGAAGCTAGGCTTTGTGCGCGCTTCAAAAGTAGGAGTGGCGAATGCCACAATCAAAACCATCTTCAATCGGGTTTGGATCGCTCCCGCGATCAGGGGATAGTAGGTCTATCAGAGCTAGGGTTTAAGTAGATTATTAAGTGTATATATTTGTTTTGTTTTCTTGTTAATAAATATATTGTTATACGAAAGCTCTGTGTCTGTGGTCGCTGTGAGTATCCACGACGTCACAATATGAAGAAAAAAAACGTTTTAAGTGTCGTAATGCAGTATTACTTTTAATATTATTACTTAAATATTACCTAATGTAACTAATCTTCGATGGCACAAACGGGACTCTTGCGCGTTGGAGAGGGAGTGAGGAGTTTTTGTTAAATATTCCCATTCAACACAATATTTATCTGAAAAAAATCGTTAATTTTCTGATTTTAATTTGCGTTCATGAACTTACGAAGAATATACGAATGTATTTTCAGGCCAAGCTGTAATAAAATCGTAACTCTAGATTATTTAGTTTTGTACCAATTACAGTAGACTGACTTAGTGTTAACCATATTATTATTATTATTAATATTATTAACATAATTTTCATCTGTATTGATAATTTCTAATGCCGTAGAAATTAAAAGAAATCTATGAAACCTCCAGCTATGAGAGAGGTGTTCATGATTTCGTTTGATCTCCATAAAAAAAGTAGAAAAAATTGAGTTTCGATTTAGACTGAAAAATGTGACTATTTGGTGTAAACTGGCAATTTCTCTTTTATTATAAATATGTTCTCATGTTCAGTGCGTCATCCCTAACGACACAGGAGACCTCAGTGGCGAGGAAGGAAAACAGAACCTTTGTGTGTCATTTCAGATCATTCTTTAGGCCGAACTTAATATTGCAATTAGATTGAATAGTATAACAAACTTAATAACTCCACTTGAATAAAAAAACAAACGAAAATTGTTGCATCAATGACTTTATAGTGTTTATAAAATCCGATGTACTTATTACCATTTCTATTTACATTTCTTTTCATACTTGTTTTAATGTTTCAAAATCAAAACATGATGAGAGTGCAAAACGGAAGTACAGTTATTTTTCATAGATGTCCGATAGAAAGAAATATTTTATGGCGTCCCTGAGTTAGATTTACAGTAGACACTTACGACTACCATGTGTTTAACTTCCTTTACTTGTAGTATGAAAAAGGTTTTCGCTAAATAACGCAATGGAAAAATAACCTTCGTATACCCATGGTTCAGAACAGCATTAATGATGCTACAAAACTAAAGGATTTGTTATGATGGGGAAAACCGAAGTTCACAATGTAAAAGTTGTTCTATAAAATTGTAGAGGTATTATGATGTGGTTTACTGTTAGGATTGATTTATTGATTGAATGTTAGTGATTCCGAGAGCGTAAACTAGCAGGGTCGTTAGTACCGTAAGTGTAGTGCATGTTTTGGCTTAGGAGGTGGCGCTGGGCTACCCCCGCTATACGGCGAGATCCAGCGCCGAGCTGTCGTCGGCTAGCGGGGGTTTTCCTAACCAGGTATCTTCCATCAACGGGGCTCAGCCCCAGCCGGGAGGAGGTCTGAGCTCCCGACCGGTCTCGCGGCATGTGTAATTGTGTAGGACATGTTTGTGTAAATGTGAGTAAGGGGAGAGGATTGGAGAAGGAAGAGGCGCGTGGTCCGTGGCCCGTTCGTTAGGGTACTGCTCCAGCATTCGCCTGGTGTTGATCAGAGAAACCACGGAAAACTACCGATCAGAGCAGCCGACTGCTAGAATTCTCCTCCAGGCTAGGAAGTGCAGTAGCACGTATACAATTCAATATATTAAATTGCGTAATGTTCATATTTATAGACTACGAAATACATTAAACATTTTATCGACAAATAATACGCACAAGAAAAATATGTATTATGACTTTTCTTCCAGATTTCCTCCTCGGATCGTTTTCAAGTGCCGGGAAAAATTCATGATACAAATTCACCAGCCGTATTATCGCACTCTCAAAAGTGATTTCAGAGTAAACTGCGAAAGATAAAGCTTATCGGACACGTACACCTAAGTACCTACTTCTTAGAATAATGATAACTTGAGAGATCGCGAGAGGTAGAGAAATTTAAGTACACAACATGTTATTGCTTGTACTTCTTCGCATACTGCTTAAGCAAGCAGGGCCGGCGATTGGTGTGAGTGCGAGTGGGTAGTTCACACGGGTGTCCCCTCGCCCCTCCTCCCACTGCGAATGTATATGAAGGGAATAATACAAAAATTTTTATTTCAAAGTGTCATGTTTATCATTAAATTATTACATTTACTTTATGTAACTTCAGCAGTTCATTTCTGCAATGCAGAAACAGCTATACGCTTTGCATTTTTACTTTTCCTTATACTAATACATACATACAAAGTAAATATACGTAGTATAGGGAAAGTTATGTAATGCAGTGGAAAATCGATTTCGGGATTTCGACGGAAATACGCTGCTACAGAAAAAGTGTTGTTTTTTTTCGAAACGTCCGTCCGTCTATCCGTCTGTCTGTCCGGCTGGTGTCTGTGAAAACTACAAGCATCTAAACAATTCGTAGGATTTTTTCCCAAATTGTAGAAACCCCTATCCATCTGGCTCGAGTCATATCTTTGAGATTTTCAAAAACATTCTTTAAAATTTAGTACTTTACATGAAGCCCCCAGATTTTCAAAATTTTCTCAGAAACTGCTCCAAATTTTTTCCTCCGAACGAATTTTTTCTCCATAGTGAGTTGTTTCATTGTCATGTACATTTTTTTGAAAATTTTAGTTATTTTTGCGCAATATTGCCTGCAATATATGCAATTTAAAAAATTACGAAAACAACATTTTCTTAAAAACGCCTCCAATTTTTTTCTTTAAACTTTTGATAGGGATAGTGCAAAATGTACTATATAACATAATATAACACGTCATATTACTCTATTTTTTGTTTTTTCAAAAATTACAAAAATGTATTTATTTACTTATCTTACGTCGTTAATATTTATATTAGAAGCAATTTGTTCATATTATAAGTATACTATAGTAAGTTCATTTATAAGTACATGTGCTTTAAATAATGTCAAAAAAAGTTTCTTGAAAAATCTACCGTATTCTATGAAAAGTAGATTAAAATTCCGCATTTTGAGAAACGCTCAAACGCCATTTTTTCATAAACAGTTCCAAATTTTTTCTTCAAACTTTTCGAACGGATAGTGCTAATTGCACTATTAAATATGACGTAAATTTCATTTCGGTGTATTTGTTAGTTTTTTCTAAAATCACACAAATGTAAATTTTTCGAAAGATTTCATACGCCGATGATATGCACATATCCAGCAATATGTAAACACTGTTGTATTTGTGAGTTAAAGTACTTAAAATGACTTCAAATTATGTTTTTCGAAAACTAAATTTTTCTGTGAAAAAGAGCTTCAAATTTCAAATTTACAGTAGTGCTTAAACGCTAAAAAGCTTAGTTTTTAAAAATCTGATCCAAATTCTTCAAAGAAAATTGTCATTTCGGACTATGTTTTACTGTCTTTTAATAAACTTAAAATAATATTTCCGCCCTACAATTAGGAATCCGAAAAATTAGGAAAATGGCAAAAAGAAGTACTTTGGATGGTGACAGATGGCAGTTGACATTTGTGAAATATTTCTTTCACCCGAATTTCCGAGTGCGTATTTTACACACTCGACATTTTTCGTGTGGCTATAGATACCCACATTATCCGAATGTACGCATGAAAGTATCGTAATGCAGCGCGAATATTGTTCGACAGAAAAACTGTTATTGCCGGGCCAAGGTAAAGAAAAAAATGTTTACATCTTGCTCCTTATATGTAGTAACTGAATATTACTTCCTCTTACACATTGGGTTTTAAGAATCCATGTTTAGTGGATCGTTGATACCGAAAAATCGACTGACTGCAAAATATCTGTGTGGTCAACGCTAGCGCCAAACAATTTTTTCGAAAATTGATATTCCGCTTTGGAGCTCAACGACCCCTCGAGTCCCTGTGAGTTCTTAACTGATATTTTGATTTTTGAGGGTACTTTCCGCAAAGCCTCAATTTTTCGAAATTTTCACAGAAATAGCTGGAAATTTTGTGATAAACATTTAAACAAAATAAACCAGAAGAATATAATCCATGTCCAATTATTATCAAATAACAACCACAAAAACATCAAGAATTTAAAAGTCATTAAACCGCTCAAAACCTTCTAAAAACGGCGCGGGTCGAATTTTTGTTAATATCTCTGATTTATCGTACAATTGCACAGTCTTACGCGTCGGTTTACAGGAGTTTTCCTCTTCTCGTATGTTCGCCAGCGGGACACTCCCTAGCGTGGGAATGTTCGAGGCTCTCTGCTGATCTCCCTTCATGCATAGTGGTCAATAAAAATATGTGTGTTCGTAGACTTCCACGGCCGGAGTCATTGGACATTTGGCTGAGGGTTGAGCCGCGTCTCAGTCAATTGAGCTGACGTTTCGGCCAACGTGTTGTGGCCTTCTTCAGAACTATACAGCAGTATTGGCTGTGGGGGTCGCGCGATCGACTGAGACGCAGATCAACCCAGTTAGCTACTTATCCAATCAAAATAGGGGTGACGATATGCTAAAGGAGAGAGAAGGTAGATCGAGAGCCATCCGTGACCCGTTTCTTTAGGTGGTGCTTCGACATCCACCGAAACTACGCAAAACTACCAATCAAGCAGCCGGCCTCTAGAATTCTTCGTCAGACGCGGTCGAATGCGACCCAGCGAGATGTGGAGAATTTGGCTCCAGCGGGACTCCAACCGAAGTCTTCCAGGCTAGAAAAGCTGCGGAGGCGCGAGATAACCGGCTCGCGAGTGCTCCATGATGCAATGAGATGTGAGAGCTGTTCGCCGCACCGATTTTTGCTCGTTCTCCGCAGCACCAGATACGTCACAACCCACGTGGCCACAGCACGGATACGTCGTTTGAATAGCAAGGCCGCCATACTACATGGCGAGCGAGAAGCGCTGAGTATCACTTTGAGAGCGGCGTTAAGTGGCATCACAATTTTCAACGGTGAGCAACCAAACGTAACACGATGAAGATATAGTTGAAATATGAGATGCAATATTAAGAAAAAAATCATGTGTGTTTCAATGACTTGTTACAAACTGATGAGTGTTTTGGTATGTGACAACATTTCAAATTCCCTCTAATATGGTTACGCAAACCGGTGCATGGAGCTCATTGGCTAAAGCCGGATGTGTTGCACAGCGGCTCACCCGTGTCATTGCATCATCCCACTCGCGGTGCTTACTGCTTGCAAGGTCAATTTAGTGATGCCTTATTTTACATGGCGAGACACGGGCCAGCTCTTTCGACTGACCACGCACGTTTGGATTTTGCTCATAGGCTTCTTTAAGCTTGAGGCACTGTTACATGTAGTAAATCTACAACATGGGACAGCCGGCTTTACTTCCCATCCGAACCAAAGCGTCCGAAGGATTTTTTTTTTGCTCTGTCATCGATCGGGTTTGAACCCGCAATCTAACCCCGCTGATTCGCTCACCGGAAGCCGCAAGGTGGAAGGAACGTGTGGCACGCGTGTCCTGGTGTCGAAGCCGTGCTCGCCCGCCCGGAGGCGGCGAAGGGCTGGCTAGGGCCGGCGCGCGGCGTAGGGCGAGGGCGACGCCTTGCGAGGCCTGTGCGACAGGTGCGCCAGCGGCATCACCGCCGGCGGCTGACGCGACCTCACGTGTCTGCCAAGTAACACATGTGCGCTCGCACTTATTGCGTTATTTAAAGTCATGTTCTTTAGATTATTTATTTCCACATTACGACGATTTCATTAGCGTCAATTGAATTTAACATGGGTACAGGATTAGTACCGTTCAGTCACGGTCACATTATTATATTTTAATAATAATATTTACAGTTTTGACTTTTACATGAACAGCAGTATTTAGTGAAGACTGGGAATAACAATACTATGTGGGCTACACTGAGGAAAATGTATACATACATAATAAATTTGCATAAATTTCCCATAAATGCATAAAATTCCCATAAATTTTTCATGGGAATATAAAGAGATATCATTAAATATATTTGAAAATTTCATATTCCTTACAAAATTGTATTTTTTTTCATGGCATTCAGGGGATCTCAAATCGATTCTAATAAGTTTTTCTGTTTGTAGAAACGGTTGTTTGTGTGCATTAAAATTTGAAACCGGTGTTTGAAGTGTGAAAAGCTTAAAAATAAACACATTGCAAGATGACATTAAATAAAGAAAAAAAGATACTCAATTTTCCATTCCCAGTGAAGTATTATTTTAGAGTCTTTTATTTTACAATCAGAATTGACAGTGAATATGAAGCCAATTTTGTATTGTATTATACAAATGATAATTTATTAGCTTTTTGTTGTCGAGGCGGGACTCGCAATCCTTCGGTCCGATATTGCTACGGCACTACTGCCTTAGCAATCTCAGCCATCCGTGGTTCCAAAACCGATCAGTTTTTTATTTTTCAACCTTTGATCGTTTGAGATAAAAACGTAATTTGTACATTGCTTTGCCTG
The DNA here is from genome assembly GCA_017312745.1 of Gryllus bimaculatus. Taxonomy (NCBI): domain Eukaryota; kingdom Metazoa; phylum Arthropoda; class Insecta; order Orthoptera; family Gryllidae; genus Gryllus; species Gryllus bimaculatus. Next base: position 1,402,173 of record BOPP01000032.1, read on the forward strand.
TAGACATTAAACGTATATTTTTTTCTGTTCAGCCAATAACCACAAAACATTTCCAGTGTTTAAAAAATTCTGAATTATTTTCAATGCACTTACATTGAATTAGTCCCTTTTGCGAAGCATTCGGAACCCTTACGTACTTCTCATTGCAATGCCCTGATAGACTACAATTATTTTACTGAAATCTCTGTTTAAACCGAAGGTTAGTTGTGATGTTTATACAATAGATAGAGTCGGGTAACGAGGATTAGTATGAAGGAAAATACGATCTCATTTGAGGAAATTTCACAATTTTGGGTGGAGAGAAATTACACTTTCTTCACAATTCTACGCGGTTTTTTGGGAAATAGCTTTTCGGTCAGTAGTTGTTCGTTAGCTGAGACGGCGTAGTCCGACTGCCTTCGGTTTCGTTCAAGCAGTGTTTCGGGAGGAGTAAAATTTTTAGTTACGTTTACGTTCAGAAGTGGCGGGTAAAGTCGCCAGTTCAGAACCACCAGTCCTCGGACAGAGGTGGACGTGGCAGAATCTTGGAAATCGTGTAAGTCAGCTGGTACGAAGATGCCCGTGATAGGGACGTTGGCAGTGGTCTAAGACGACGTGCAAATGCTTCTTTCAAACAGGTGGATAAATTACAACGGAATAATGTAATTCTATGTAGACCACAAGAAACGTAGTAATGAATCCTCATTGTGAAAGAGAAAATCAAGCAAGATGGAATCCGTCTATGCCGTTTTGGGGAGGTAGTGCGTAAACGGCTTATGAAAAGATGATGGTCGTTGGTATCCACCCTTCCGCAGGGGGAGGGGGCAGCTGGGGCAACTTGCTCCAGGCCCAGTCTTAACTGGGGCCTCGATATTTTTTCATTCAATAAGTAAATAAATAAAATATATTTCTCTCTCTTCCAAATTTAAGGCTTAAGTTATTTCTGGTGCACGGAGGAGCGAATTCTGTTAAAGGGTTGCAGGAGGAAGGAGGTGTTTGTCGGATGACCTGCTCGGTTGGGGCGCGTGGGCGGGGTGTACCTGCGGTGGCGCGGCGGGGCGTCGGGCGCAGCGTCGGGCGTCTCCACGAAGGACGGGCCGGCGCGCGGGGCCGTGTCGGTGGGGTAGGTGTACACGAACATCTGCTTCTCGATCTGCGCCACGCTGTCCACGCGCCGGGACGCGGGCGGGGTCGGGGCCGCGCCTCGGCCCCCGCCCGCCTCCCACTGGACGGTGCGCGCCGCCCGCGTGGCCGCGGGGCCCACCGCCCAGTGGTAAGGGTGCTGCCGGAAGTACTCCACGTACCTCGCGGTCGGGCGGGGCCACTGCGTGCTGGGGGCGGGCGGCTGGAAGCAAGCACCAAGGGCAGAGGGGTCAGTGATTCCTGTTCCCGGACTTGGCGCGTGAGTGTAGTGCATGTTGTAGCCGGGAGACGATGGTCGTTTTTCCCCTGGTAGAACGTGTGCTCCAGCGCCTGACTACATGTCAGCTTGCGGGCTTTTCGCCAACTAAGAATCTCGCAACAGCGAGGCACCTCCCCAATCGGAAGAAACCCCTAACCTCCCAGCTGGTCTCTCGAAGTGTGTAGTAGTGTAGTGTCTGTACGTGTGTAAGATGAAAGGAAGAAATGACAAGGAAGAGCAGGGAAAAGTTCACCAACGGTCCATGGCCCGTTAGTGAAGGTTCTGTTGCATTCGCCTGGAATGGATCACCTGATATATATTACCTTCATATAGCGACTCAATTGGACCTAGTTGTGTGACTAATATCGAAAATCCGCACCCATCGGGACTCGGAACTCTACGACCTCCCTGCCAGAATCGCTACAGAGGCTGCTGGTTGGCTCTGAGCAAAACTCAGCAGAACTGTTATTATAACGCCTACCGTTTGCCCGATCGTCTTAGTGGTACCCACGTCCTTAGTACTGAATGGGGTGTCTTAGGTAGCCGGGCGGATACCCCAGCCCTCCCCCACTTGAATCCGTACCTTTGTTCCAAGTTGTGTTCGAACCGGCGGATGCACAGGATGTAACAGTCACTCCCTCACCCTTGGTGGATTCTATAGATCCATGAAGGATTCCCCACGTGGGGTCGGAGTATGAAATCATCTTCCGACCACAAAGGGCAGTGAGCAGGGTAGCCAAGGGGAAAACCGTTCCTTGGTACTGCTTCGGTGTTCGTCAGGAACTGATTGGAGGAAATGTCTGACAGCTCTTTAATTATTGTGATTTAGTTAGAAAAAAATTCCATTGTCGCGTCGCGTGTATAACAGAAATTGATGTAAAGGAAGAAAATTGGTTATTGATATTAACACATTTACGCGTGTTCAATTCTTTTATTTTTCAATCACATCGCCAAGTTCAACGGTTCCGAGTTGCAACGACCCCTGGAACTGTAATGGGATAAACGAAGACAATACAAAAGATAATAAGCTAATGGAGAAGCAAATGAAGGATAGGACAAGAAGATGGGAAAAATAAGGAAGAGAATAAGGAGAACAAAATACAAGTTAAAATTAGAAATAGAGATAGGTAAAAACCATAAGACATTTTGACTGAAAATTCAACCAGTATTATGTGTTCTCTATTCACTCACTTGATGTGCCTTGTATCCTACACATTCATCTCTCTCTCTCGCATATGAAGTTCCCGACACCTAGTTCAGAAACAAACTTAGTGATAGGCTTTCCCAGGCCTGTATTTACCTCTGTGCGGCCGTGGTCCGACTTGTTCGGAGCGTCGTGCAGCCCAGGCGTTCGCGTCGCGGGCTGCTGGTGGTACGCCTGCTGCAGTTGCACCACCAGCCGTTGCTTCCGCGCGGGCGCGTGCGACTGTTGCTGTTGCTGTCGCGAGCGCGCGTCGGGCTTGTGCGGGTGGGCGAAGGGGCGCCAGTGGTCGAGCCACGCGGGCAGCGGCTCGGGCGCGCGCGGCTGGTTCGCGTTGGGGGGCTGCCCGGACCGCAGCGAGTGGTTGGACGCCGCCACGCGCTCCTGCTCCAGCGAGTGGCGGCGCGCGAACCGCTGCGCGCACCTGCGCGCACCATTCATTGATTGGTGTTTGATTGATTGGGCGCACCTTCGGTGGATGGATAGGTTGATTAGTGTTTGATTGATTGTTTGGATGCACTTGCTGTGGATTGCTTGATTCATCGGTGTTATATTGATTGATTGTACGCACACGCTGTGGATGAATTGATCGATAGAGATTGATTGATGAGCACACCAGGGGTGGATTGATTGTTTAGTTTTTTCTGCGTGAACTGCTGAGGTCCCCTCTGTGTAGAGCATGCCTTTTTATTGCGGGAGATGCGGGTGATGTTCCCCCGCAGAACGAAGATAACCGGCGCGCACATACACATCGGCTGCGGGTTTTCTCCTCAACCTGGTATCTCCCACCAAGATGGTACCGCCTCAGTCGGAACAAGCTCTAACCCCCCGACTGATCTCCCGGCATGTGTGGCAATGTCGTGCTTGCGAGTGTATGTAGGTAAGGGATGGAGATAAGAGTAGGAAGGGGAAGGAAATGTCACGTGCGGTCCGTGGCCAGATTGTTAGAGTCCTGAACAGAGAGACCATGACACATTACTGACCAGAGCAGTCGCTCTCTAAAATTCTCCTCCTGACAACGTATGAGACCCCAGCTATGTAGCTAGTGCCGAAAATCCTACCCGTGTTGGCACTCTAACCGTAGGGCCTCCTGGTTAGATCCACTGCAGTGACATCACTTGATACCCTGAGCCACCTAAGCTGGTTCAAAATACATATACTTACAACGCTAGAAAATAAGAATAGCCTGAGTGTCGAAACAACTAGAAATACATTTTCAATCTGTACGTTACAAATTTTGAACGCGTGCTGAAAACTTTGCAGTCTCCGACCATGTGAGAGGTGTGTGTGATTTTGTTAGATACCTGGAAAACACCGTATTGACACTGCACGTAGTGACTGAATTCTCATACTCGTCGTGTTGCTACTTACAACACAGTTGGCGTTATGCGGAACCAAATATTTAAGGAGGATGAACGATATTAAATATTTCCTATTTGCAAGTTGTGTTAGGGAACAGTAAGCTTTTTACAGTTTTTTTAAGTAAGGAACTGTTGCAATGTGTATCTCTATCTTCTATAAATTGTTTATTGTAGCACTTGGGATTTTTGTGGGAGATTTTTTTTTTAATTCTTGGAATGGTGAACGACACTATTTCATTTGTTGTTATTGACAGTGTGCGTGCTTCTTGGGGAAAATCATGTGTGGTTTTCTTCAGCAGCATTTTGTAGCTTTAGGCACCTAATTTGCGTTTTATTTTTCAACACTAGTATAATAATGTAAGAAGAATAAAAATACGTGTAATAAACATGAGCAGAATATGTCAAGGACATTTTAACTAATGCATGTCGGCCTGTCTTTTTTTGACGGATTCATAATTACAAATACTATGAAACAAATAGCTACAGTCACGCACTAAATGTACTGAAAACAAAAATAAAGAATGTATTTATGAGCGGTTTGGAACGACTCGCGTAGTGCTGGCATTGCTTCCTCCCGCCTCTACTGACCGGATACTGAGTTTGCTGGGGGGGGGGGGAGTTCATTTCTAGGAACAATGTATCGCGGTATACTAAATCAGTGAATTAATTTTATTTATTTGCCAGTTATGTACTAGGGATGAATTGCAATTACTACGGCAATCGGTTATTTTATACAATTAATCCAAAAATTTAAGTCGATAATTTTAGGCCGATTAATCTATACATCATTAACTGAAATTTGGGCTTATGAAGTTTAAATTTAATTTTAAAAATTTCAAACATTATTTTTGTATTTAATAAAAAAATATTCATTTTGACGCAAATGGGGCGTCGTCATATGCATGCATTGATTCTATTTTTGTGGCTTCAAGCGGCGAGGCGGTTGTTCCCCGCGGCATTGCGTGCCTGTCAAGGGCGTTGACGATGTCGCTAGCACAGTGTTTCGCTTTTGTCATTAGCTTGGCGCTCTCGCCAGTAGGAGCGCCTATTCCCTCTCTCACAGTGGGCAGGGCTGCACAAATCCCGCACGAAGGACGATGTGCGTGTGACAGTAACGTCCAGTACATGTACTTTTTCCCCGCGCATACGAGTAGCGTACGTGTGTGACGTCACGAAATAAATGCACGCGAACTATACATAGTGAGGTTAGGGCTCACATTCCGATTGGACATGGCGAGCAGAAGGCAAAAGACGCGAATCGTGATGGAAAAAGAGATGTCTTGGGAAGCAGGGTAGCACAGGAGAATGCAGTGACATGTTGGAGCAGCGACGACAATAATGATGACCATGGAAACGGAGGAGACACCGTTGTGTGTAGGCAGGAGGCCGCACCTGGCGACGGCGCGCGGCGGGGCGAAGCGCGCCTGGGCGAAGCGCGCGTGGGCGAAGCGCCCCAGGGAGTAGGCCTCGCTGTCGTCCGCCTCCCACTCCGACGTCTGCGCCGTCGACTTGCGGCTGCTGGCCGACTCCGCCGCCTTGAGCGCCGTGGCGCTGCCGGCCGTCTTCGCCGCGGGGCCCTGCCACGGTATCGGTCGTTGCATTGATTAGAGATGCCGGGCGCGTCAACTGGCAAGGTCATTAGTCCGTCCCTCGTGAGGCGGCGGACACCTTCACCCGCTGGATGGAGGGATACACGGATTTTCTCCCACCAGCAGGGCACCGCCCTGGCCAGGACAAGCTCGAAGCTCCCGATTGTCTCCCGTGTAATGCGTGTAAATGTTTAAAAGAGTGAGGATAGAAGGAAGAAGGAGAAACAGATTGTGCGCGGTCCCGGGCCCGATTGTTAGGGAACTGCTTCGACATTAGCCTGTTGTTTATCGGAGAAACCGCAGAAAACCATCGATCAGAGCAGCCGGCCGCCAGAGACGGATGAATCGGATCTAGCTATGTAGCTACTTTCGAAAATCCTGGATATTTGAGTCTGTATGTACATGAAACACCCCAAGTGAAAATATTTTTTCTGGCTGCAGAGGAAAAGTACGTCTTTGCGTGAAAATACGGTCCCTAGTTATTACTTCGCACTCATTACTTTAGGGAAAAAAGCTACCAAATATATCTTAAGATCCATCATTGAGGGAGTAAATTGCATTGAGAAATCAAACTCTGGTTTTAATACTGAACATGAAGGACTGGTTTCGAAATTAATTTAAAGTTTTATAATTCTCAAAATTTCAGAGGTTTCACTAAAAATCGGAACTGTACGACATTGATAGAGTTTTTTCAGTTCAAATACAAAAAATTCAGAAAAATGTGTAGTAATTTTCCAGAAAATGTTGAAACTTTCACAGGAGTTTAATGTAACTAACCCCTAAAAATTAAAATATTTTGATGATTTCCGGAGCGGCTAACTAGATCCTGCTCCTGAAATTTTTATCAAGTATCAGGTCACAAACGTCTAATATGGCAGAGTTAAGTATGTCACATACTTACGTACCTATTCATACAGACATTTTCATTTCCGGGTAGAAACTTACGTGGATCTGTATCTCACATGACAAATCTTAACCATCGTTGGATATGCACTAATATACCTTAACACCTGTCTGGGTGTGATGTTCAAACTGCTCAGACAACCTTCAACGCAGATTTGAAGATCGAAAATTGGGGATCGTATCGTTGATGTGTTTCCAATACTTTCCCTCCCTTTCTTATAGTATATAAATAATACATTAAATGCAATTGTTAAAATTAATATTACTTTCCTTTTGGATGCTCGGTATAGTCTCTAATTGTATAGAAACTGTTGTGCAACAGAAAATATTTTATTTGGCTCTTTTGTATCGAATTTAATCGTTCAATGTCATTTGGCAGGGTGTTGTAAAATAATGTACATGTATTGAATGTGAAATTTTTGTAGTGAGCTGTTAATACTGTCACCTGATGAATATGATTATTTCGTGGAGTGTTGTAGTTAGAGACATCGGCGTTTGCTGAAAATATATTCCCGCCTTGAGTAAGTCATATTTGAGAAAAACCAGAAACGTAAGTAACAAAAACCTACCTGTGATTTGGGGCGCGTTTTCTGGTCGTTTGGTCCGAAGAACGACAGGAACTGGACGTGAAGCGGCCCCTGCCTATCGGCCCACGTCGTGTGCTTCGGGGGCGCAGGTCTCTTCCTGCGGGCAGACTTGGACCCCGCGCGCCTGCTCCCCCGCGGGAAGTGCAGCGCGTAAGGCGGAATAGGGACGAACCTCTCCGCGTCGGGCGGCGCGGTCGGCCCTTTGTTCGGGGAGTCGTTGCTGTTCGGGCGGCACGATTTCGGTTCGGCCCGCGCAGTTCTCGACAAAGACAGTATATCGTCTGTTCCGGACGTATCGCAGTCGAAGTGCAGAGCGTATGGAGGAATCGGAACATATTTGCGGCGTTTGGCACTGCTTTTGTCGCTTTTCCTGGAATCGGCCGATTTCCTGGTCCTTTCCGATCTCTTTTTGCGTATTCCGCTCGTCCTCTGGTCCGCGCCGTACGGGTAATGCAGAGCGTAGGGCGGTTCCAACTTCCATTTCCGGGCGTCGGGTTGAGCAGGCAAGCTTCGTTTCGAGTTGGTTTGCTTGTGTAGGTGAGGCGCCGTTTTACTCGATGCCCCAAACTCCGTGTCGAGTGGGTAATCGAGCGCATAGGGCGGGACTGGAGCTAGCCTAGGCGGCCTGATGAACGCTTGGCTAGCCTTCATCGCGGTGGGTTTTTTGCGCGAATGCGACTTCTCTCTAGGACGTAATTCACGACGTTTCGAATCGAACTCGCAGGAGAAGTCGTGCGCCAGCGGTGGTGAGTACACGTGCAGACATTTTATCGATTCGTAGCTACTCGCGGAATCCGAGAACCGACTACACATCGTGCTGGACTTTGATTTGCAGGTCCGATGGCCTGTGGATTTACAATTTTTTCGCTCATCTGTGAAGTCGTTTGGACCTACGCTGTCTGGGGGTTCCGTTGAGGCTTGGAATGCTGGGAAAGGCCATAGGTCGGGTAGAAACACCGGCACCCACCACGGAGATCCGTCAGGGTGCGCGAGGAGCGGGAGGCCATCGTAGAAGCAGGGCGAGATGCTCTGGGAGCTGCCCGAGACCCCGCCGCGTGAAAGCGACGAGGTCGTCGTCGTTCGCGTGGAAGAGGAGTCGCTTCGAGTGCTGAGGGAAGAGCCGCTGGCGCGCGCGCCGCATGTCACGTGCTTCGGGTGCGGCGCTGGGCCCCGCGGGCGCTGGTCCACGTGAGGCACGAAGCAGTACAGAGCGCTCGTCGATTGGTGAATAGCATAATGGTTTCTCCGTTCGCTATCGTCCCACTGCGCGATCGAAGTTAAAGTGTCCTTCGTTCTGAAAATGCACGTGGGAAAATGTTTTAGCCACACTCACGCAGAGTGCTTTCCGTTGCGTAAAGTCCATAAAAATGTCATACCATGTAGTGTAATGTAGACAAGTAGATCTAATCACAAATGTTAGGCAATACTTTACGTTTTTTAAACATTTCATTTTTTAAAGATTTATTTTCTTTTAATTATGTAGAGCTCTCACAGCCATCTGTGTTATATACAGGGGCATATGAGGCAACAAAAATGAGTCTGAAATTTTAGTTACAAAACATTTCGTACGTCTGACAGTGTTAGTAATAGTTTTTCGAGAAAAACTTCACAATCGTACTGTAGATAATATTCCAGAGCTCTGGGCAAAGGGTAATCATAATCCAGAAGTAATAAAAAATTAATGGAAGTGGAAAATTCCGTGGTGATAGCAGGTGTAATCCATAATGTGAGTATAGGTAATAATCGTCAACAACCATCACAGTTATATTACATTCATAATTACATTCCCAAAGTTAACTTCGGGAAAACACTTTTCCCAGACCCACTGAAGATGGGAAAAATGTTTCCACAAACGTTAATAGTTTTGGGAATGTTATAATAAATAAATATTATAAATGTGATGGTTTTGGAGGGTGATTTCCTATCTCACATTAGGAAGTGAAAGTACTCCAAACAGTGTTCGAGGAATACGTGCCATACCAGCAGACGATGCGATGCCATGTGCAATACCCCTAAAGTCGATACCGGTTGCCGTCCCCCGAGAGGTCGGTGCGCTGGGGCGGGGCGTTGGGGGTGAATGGTGGTAGCTTGGCTGGGCTCGGCTGGGCGCGAGTGTACTGCGGCGGCCCGCGGGCGTCGCCTGCGCGCCAGCTTCTATCCTGCTCAGCGCGCCGCCGCCGTCCCGCTGCGGGTCGGGCCGTGCCTGGGCGCGGCCCCGCCCCAGCCCCTGCCCGGTCGTCTCCGCCTCAGCCTGCAGTCGCCAACCTGCGACATCGCGCGCTTGTATAGTATCGGACTGTGCATGCTGTGCGCTCAACGTTTCCGCTCTCAGAAATGCTCAGCCCGACTTCATCCCGCGCTCAACGTTTCCTCTCCCTCAAATGCTCAGCCAGACTGCATCCCGCGTTCAACGTTTCTGCTCCCTAAATGACTCAGTCCGACTGCATCCCACGCTCAATGTTTCCTCTCCCAGAAAGGCTCGGCCCGACTGCATCCCGCTGTTTTCCTCCTTTCACGAGGATTCATTTATACCTTTTCAATGTTTTTTTTGGAATCACAATGATCGATAATAATTTATCCACTGCTGTCCGCATTTTAAAAAAACATCTGCATGTCCTTTTAGAGCACTGTGAACGTTGATAACAAAACATGAAATCAGCTAACACGAACATATTCTTACATTGCAGACTTGCACCCAATTCCAAAGATTCTGCAATTTTCAATTGTCTTTGAGGTTATTTTCTGGACTAGTGCGAGAACATCTATGTGCGGTACTTAACTGAACGCAAACGCAACTGAATGAAAATATTAACTCAGATGTTGACTCCTTCCGAAAAACTGGGTGAACGGAACGGGATGCATTCGGGCTATGCCTTCAGAGTTAACACAAAAAAAAGAAAGAAAGGAAAGGGGGACGATTAGCTAGGAAGCGAGGGTGAGGGAACACTGACCGCGGGGTGCAGTTGGGTGCAGCCCGTGTTAATAGGGATTTTAGCACGGAATAGCGTACAGCAATCACCGGCAATCTCAACCTTGTGCGCAGATACACGAAAGAGATGCGAAACTCGATCTGCGCATGCACAGAAGACCGATAGTGATGTCAATTGCTATAACACGTTGCTGTTCAAAACTCTCTTCTTGTGGCATGGCCCAGCCCAGTCAGCATTTCATATATCACAGTGACGCGATGTTGCAGGTGGTTGTGAAACACTGGCACCTATCCCAGGTGACAGACTTCTACGACACAGCTACAAATGTTCGTGATGTAGGATGATACTCTCAATTCTAGTGGTAATTGTTTGGGAAAATAGTGCAAGGCGTGCTGTAACTGCTGCAATAAGCTTTTCCATGCAATTGTGTTGTATTTTTGTTCACGAGACGTCTCGAAAATTTTGAGCAGGACGTAAACACCGCGTGCCCGCCCGGGCGAAATGCTACGAAAGTCGAGATCTACGGAGGCAGGGGCATTAAATATCTCCAGGGTCGACGAGCATAAGGGTTAAAACAACATTGGTGATAACAGAAAAGGGGACTGGACCTAAAATGTACAAGCACTGTCATTTCAATAAAATGCTCTAACAATTACAGTGAAATAAACCCAAATACAGATTATTACGAAGAACATGTCATAGTATTAATTTATTTTGTAAACAAAATGTAAGTGAGAAAAGGATATAACAAAAAATAGACCCGACAGGGGAGAACAACCATGAAGAGAATATTGGACCGAAGGATCGCGAGTCCCGTCTAGGGGATGCTTGTATTTGTGTTCGTCTTTCACCCCCTATCATCACTATCATGTCATCTTCAGTTACCGTACATTAAATACAATAGTCGCTAATGACCTAGATGTTGATGTGACCTAATAAAAAAGAGAGATAAGGTTCTAGCTCCCTGCCCCCTCCCCCCTGGTAGAGGAATGGAAGATCTTCGCACTGGGACCTGCGGGCACGTATGTGCGACTTGTGGGAACGCACAGGTCATACTTTTCGAACAGCCGATGGTGGATTTTGAGAATGCGCTGTGCATAAACGACTATAAAAAACTTCTGAGGAACTTGTTACGATTTCTTCATCGAACGTGGCAATTATCTTAAATAACAAAATGCTCCTGATGGTTCCTTGAGGGTCTCCCTGAACACGCTTTGCATCCCCTAAAAGAACGTGGACCCGGATTTTATAACCTATTGCTGCTAATAAAAGAAATTTAGAGATAGAAAAACCTAAATTAAAGAAGTTAAATTACGTTCTACTATTCATTATAATGAATTATTATTGTAAAAGTCCGATGTCTTTCCGTCATTTTTGGCGGCGTACCTCTAGTTACAACAATATAAGAAGTGCACCACGTATAAAAATAGCTATCGTGTTTAAATAATATTTCTGATTACGCCCCTTCCACTAGTGAACTGTCGTTTATTATGAAGCTATTTTCCTGAAAATATTCTAATGTCACAGTTCGGAAGGTGCCATCACTTGTAAGACTTATGTATTAAGTGTCCAACGCCGATAGCTGCGAGCGTTCAGGCATAGTTAACAATCTCTTGAAATACTTCAGGTGTACTATATTAATATGTTGTAAATATAAATCGGGAAAAATCTACAGATTGATTCGAAATCTTACCTTAAATAGCCTCTCACCTTCGTATTTTTTTCTATTTTTATTCTTTATCTTTCATTTCTTCTTCTCTTTCGACTCAACATTTTTGTGATTTAAATTTCCATGATAAGTGTATCAAAATACTTTAACGTTTGAGGTTACTGCAGTAACCATCTCCGGCTTGCATTAAGAGTAATTTTAATTGTTGAAATATACCATAGTAGACTGATTAAGTGAAACATTTATTAAGTTATTAATTTCACGATAGAATGACCAGAAATTTCGCATGACATAAAAAAGAAGAAGAAAAATACATTTTATAATCATGGTTGTCATTTCGATTTTACGTTTTAGCTAAATGAAAGAAATCAGAATGTGTGGAGAAGTCTAAAGCTGTTAAGAGAGCTTTCAAACTCCACAAATACAGAATGTGTCACGTATATTCAAATAACACCTTCACAAGGAAATGGAGTTTCGATTTTCAGGATTTCCAACCATCTGTGTTGTGTCTGAGGGTGGTTTTGTCAAAAAGTGGCTAGATGGGGCTGCACGGCTCAGCTAAATACAATGTTACGTTTGTTGGTTGTATGAAGGAAAAAATGACGAGGACTGGAACTTTTTATTACGCTATGTTAAGTGGAACAATGGGGCAGGCGCCCGTTTCATTTTCTGGGGTTAAATGGATGCGGAAGGGAGTTGAGTGGAAGGTGTTCAGAATATTTTTGGACCGGGTGGGGGAGGGACTTCCATGCACAATTTCCTAAGTGGCACTTGTCCCGTTGTCCGATTGCACTATTCAGTTATAAAAATAGGATTCATTGTTGAATTTTTAAAAACTGATAGACTCCGAAAGTTTTCATGTATTTAGTTTGCCTTCTGTTTATTTATTCAATCGTATCGGTTGAACGTCTTCATACCTAACAGGATGAGTCTTACGAGAAAGGATCTCGAGAAGTCTTTCACTTTTGCTGAATTTCGGATATGCTGTAAGGGAAGTTTGTTTCAATCCTTATTTTTTTCAATCCTTTGAACACACTTTTTAAAGAGACTAAATCACCCTTCAAAGGCGGAGACATAAAGAGATGATTTGAATTTTTCGCCTAAAACGCAATATTTTTTAGCAAACCCAATTACAAAATGTATGAGATAAAAGCTGCACATTAAAAATCTCCATTTATCTATTGCTTATTAGGAGTTAAATTACTCCTAAAAATAAATTCAGGATTCAAATATGCTAAGTTAGCGACGTACAAAAGAAAATTCTGAAAGAAGTTACACTTCTCTTCGAAACAAAATGGACGCTTTTTTGCATATGCGTTTGTTAAAAACCTTGCTCGTCGGAAGGTAGCAGCCACCTGTGTAGAAGCGATTTTCTTAAAAGAAAGATGGGCTGAGGGAGTAATTGGTTAGCGCAGAGTTTGCACTAATCATCGCGTGAGCGCGCGTCTCACCTCCGCACTCGGGGAAGACGGAGTAGGGGAAGACGCGCCACGTGGTGAGCGTCTGGCAGGGCGCGTTGAAGGCGCACGACGCACACTGCTTGGGGTAGCACTCGTACTCCGCTGCGCACACACACACGCACGCGCAAGCGACTCTCAGTGCGCCCCATCGCCTCAGCATTCCTTTATTTATCTATTTATTAGCGTTTCTTGGCGCGTCAACTCCTATGGAATTAGCCCCGTCAGTGTAGTTGGTGTTTTTAACGCAAGAGGTGGCTATGATTCCTCCACTGCTGGATGACGAGATCCGGCGCCGACTGTTCCTCCGATACGTTCCCCAACCAGTACCTCCACCGATACGTTCCCCAACCAGGTATCTCCCACCAGCGGGGCACCGGCGCGTTAACTGCTATGGCATTTGCCCCGTCAGTGTAGTTGGTGTTTTTAACGCATGAGGTGGCGATGATCCACAGCCAGTTATCTCCCACCAGCGGGGCACCGTCCCAGCCGGGACAATCTCTAAGCTCCCGACCCTCTCTAGGCATGTATAGTGAATGTGAGTAGGTAAGCGGCGAAGATGGGACACACAAGAGGAATGAAATATCGCGCGCAGTCCGTGGCCCGTTTGTGAGGTTACTGCTCCGGCATTCGCTTGGTGTTGTTGGGGGGAAACCACGGAAAACTGCCGATCAGAGCGGCCGGCCGCTAGAGCTCCCCTCCAGACGGCGACAGGTTACTCCCCAGCTGTGCGCTGACCTGGGTGCAGCTCGCAGCAGGCGTCGCAGGGCTTGCGGGGCGGCACGACGGCGCAGCGCGGCGGCTGCGCGGGCTTGTCGTCCCAGTGCGCGGGCCGCAGCGCGCCCGTGTGCAGCAGGCGCCAGATGCGCCGGCCCGTGCCGCCCAGCGCCGCCTGGTACTCCGTGCACCCAGTCGGCACTGCGCACCGCGCACGCAAACGCTTAGCGCCACACAGTGGCTTACACTCACTCACTCAAATTGTTACAGCCAACGAAACATTAAAAAAAATGTCAAAACGGTGCCCAATAATAAAGAAAACAACTTAAAAATCAATATCGACTCGTCAATATCCAATTTCAAATATATCATAAGGTCTTCATTAACCTACGATTGTCAGTTTTGGGGAGGTGCGGCATTTAGCAATTTAAATACACTACAAATAATTGAAAACAATTATCTCCGCTTGACAGTAAACGTACCGTATCCGCAATGACCAATTCAATAAGAAATCTCTGTATGCCCGATTCTAAACTAACCTACCAGCCTGCCCTACGATTACGTTCCACTTTATACCCGTATCCAAGAATTAAAGTCTGCCTTCCGAAGACTTACTGTAGGTTGTTGTTTTTAGTGATTCCGGTCACGACAACTACCAGGGTCATTAGTCCCGTAATTGTAGTGCGTGTTTTTGCTTGGGAGGTGGCGGTGTTCTTTCCCTCGCTGTATAGCGAGATCCGGCGCCGACCTACCGTCAGCTATTGGGGGTTTTCCCAACCAGGTATCTCCCACCAGCGGGGCACCGCCCCAGCCTGAACAAGTTCTAAGCTCCCGTCCTCCCGGCACGTGTGCGTGAGTAGTGTGTGTAATGGGTATGGAGAGATCAAGGAAGAGGAAAGTGAGATCGCGCACGGTCCGTGGCCCGTTCGTTAGCTCGATACAGCTCCGGCATTCGCTTGGTATTGATAGGAGAATCCACGGAAAAGTACCGAACAGAGCAGCCGGCCGCCAGTTTTCCTCCAGACAGCGACTGAATTCGACCTAGCTGACAAGCTAGTGTCGAAAATCCTGCCTTCATCGGGACTCGAACCTAGGACCTCCCGGTCAGACCAGTGATATCAGTTGATGGTCTGAGCCATCGTTCCCGGTACTTACTTCGTCCTCCGTTAAATAACAGAAAAGAAAGCAGTTAATAACAACTAAGAAATAAATTCAAGAAGCTACAGGACTCTTCCTGGATACTTCTGTAATTAATTAGTATTTAGTTGTATGTAAGTAATATGTTAAAAATGCCAAATATTACCAACTTTGTATGAAAACTTTGATTCGAAACCTTGCCTAACAGGCCGAACAAGGATTAATATTTTTTTTCAATACGCACCTCCTCAGCCGTCCACAATCCAGAGGCCAATTATAAAGTTCTTTAACCGGAATTCTAAAAGCGGAGCCGATACTAATCTTGCACACTAATATTAATAGTAGAATATAGAAGTGTTTCATGGTGGTTTGGTCTTTCAAAAATGTCTTTGTTCGCCAACTTTTCGGTTACTGAACATAAAACAATAAACTTACTTATTAATTATAATTAAAATAAAATAAATTTTGCCCATTATGCCATTAAAACCCACCTTGCTAAGGTTGAATATTTAGGAGCAAAATATCTTAGTTTGTCATTGCGTGTATTTACTTTTTATGTAACATATCCAACTTGGAGGGAGTAACAGTGTAAAAATGTGTACACATCACAGCCCTGATGATCAAACAATAGTGTTCCGAAACGTTGGTGTAGTAAGAAATCCTTTCGGTGAATGACCAAACCATGAAACATTTATATAATGAATAGTGTTGGAAAATCTATGGTTTAGAAAATACATCAAAGAAGTCCGATCAAACGATTTACATATCTAAATCTTACCTACGAGTAAAACGATAAGAGTAAGTGAAACAATTGTAATTTTCTCAAACCCGAGTATAAAAGTAAAGGTATTATCTATAATATTCTTGAATTCCAAAGCATTTCCATTTATTAAATCTGGTAGTTACAACTGCACATACATTATGGCTTTATTTCCACCGTTTGCAAATTTCGAAAAATTCAGAAAGTTCAACGAAAATGAGACCTGTGCAATTTTTTAAAATATCCTTAACGCTAACCCAGGAGAAAATAAAGGAAAAAATTGAATCAGTTTTTGAAAAGGAATTATAAATGCATTAAGCTCAATCAAAAATTGCTTCAAGTATAAATTAGGTCAAACTTAAATTTTTTATTGGTACATGACCTTTCTTAAAGATCGGATTTTTTTGACATTTCATTTAAGAAATAAATCATCAAAATTGTTGTTTTGCAATGTTGATTTTTCTTTTCAATTTTCAAGAAACTGGGAAGAGGGTAGGGTAAAACTGGTAAGAGAAAAAAGATCCCGAACCTAATACGAGGAAGGGTTTTCTTTTCTGTAACACGAATACTAGTATTTGGTAAAGCAGTAATGGATATGAAATGAAGTAATGATGCAAACAGTTCTTTAATACGCATTTTAAAGTTATTTTGCTATTCACCTGCGTTATTTTGGAAGAATCGATATTGATGGAAAATTTGGATGAAATATGAATTTTGTTGACTTAGATAATAGTCATTTTCAATATGTATATTGCGTGTGTTTAAATAATGTCATTCGGCTTTTTCAATCATTTAAGGGATCATGATCAAACCGAACCAGACAGTAGATCTCCTTAATCTGTTATTTTCAATTTCTCCGCATTGAATTCATCGTGATGCAGGTACCGATCAATTGAATTATGTGCTATGCGTATCATGGTGTCACAATAAAAATGCTGATGTGACTCATTTCCTTCTAAATACTTTTCTACAAAATTTAGACCATTATTAATTCGAATCTGGAGATATGTAGCTACTCGTGAAGAAAGATAACGTAATGATAAGGGTCTTAATTTATTTTTTGTAGGAGGTATTCTACAATTCAACTATATTGATATTATTTCACACATCAACAATTTAAATAAGGTGGTTGAATTTTGATTTTGCATCGCCACCATTAGTTCCGTACAGAAATTGCACAAATTGGCCACGACAGGAGTATATTCTATATTATCTTCATTCGTCCTTCAGCCAGGCGACTCATGATAACATTAAATGCGGGGCTTTAAAATTCTTTGGACCAATTGCCTGTGTGCGAGTTAATTGGTTCTGGGCAGTCACGTGATTGTACGCAGCGATTGTAAGAATGTGAACCTGTTGGGAAAGACCATAGAAAAGATCGCGTGACTCAGAGATCAGCTGACATCACATGACGAACCTGTGTAACGGTCATTAAAAGAAACAATGGTCAAGGGAACAAAGAAATAATACGAAATTAAATGCATAACGGCTCCATAGCGTCCAGGAGATACTTGAAAACTTAAGGGTACAAGCTGTCCGCTGAATTTCAAACAAGACGTTACCCGAAAGGAAGTTTCACTTCTTGTCTTGCAAGTATTTCTATTATTTTTTACTTATTCCGTGTGCGTTTTGTTTCATTATTTTGCAAAACAAAATAAATTAGTCGTAATTCGTAAATTCCATTATCATCAGTGAACCTTCACCAGCAGTACTTCTTAACTGCAAGAGGTTTTAACATCGCAGATTCAAAGCACAAGCGGTAAAGCGAAACAGGGAGAGAATTAGACAACAACGCCGCGGCGTACCAAATTCATTGAGTTGATTCTGAATCAGTTCAGTGTGTCTCCCTTCTTAGTGATTCGCCCTTACCTCGTCATATAGGAAAACATTGATATCGTGCACCGGAAAACGGTGAATTTTCTACAAAAAAACGCTTATTGCCGAGTCCTGTGAAGAAGAAAGTGGATAAATCCTAACGAAAAAGTATTTCTGTCCCTCTGTCCCTCTGTCAATTTCCATGCTTTTCCTGATCTTGTAATCGCTTATCAGTTTAATAATTTTTCTGCACCATTCCCTTCAGTGTTGCTCCTCAATCTTCTCGGTATCTCGCAAAGTTTTTGTATATTCCATAAACATCCACTTTTCTAAGGCTACTTTCTTTTCCTTTACCATTTCTTCCAGTTTCTCATGACACCTTTCACATCCTTTCTGATACTTTTTCATGCCAATAGTTAATTCTGCCGGGGTTTTTAATGTTTTTAAGGGTTTCATACTTAAGACTGGCATTTCTCATTTGCGTGTTTTTAATTCCTTGTGCTACATTTAATTGGTATTTCAAATATACAGAAGTATTCTGAAGCTTGCATACGTTGAATACTTTTTGTTTGAAGACTTCATTCTCTTGTCTTAGATTCTCGAATATGATTCAAAATATCAACAAATTATAAACAAATGCATAAAAAAGATGGAAAGCGCATTGATTCGTAACGTAATTTGAAATTCCAAAGAGAGAATATTTAGAAACTCAATATGTACGCACTTTTTGTTTATCGAATTGGTTGATTCAAAGTTCAGAACAAAATATATTCAAAATTAACTTCATAGAATAGCTTTATAAAATATTTTTTCAGTAAATCGAACTTCGGAATTACTGAGAAAGAAAAAATGCAACATTCTAAAGTTGGTGTTTTAATTGCGCTGTTATTCAGTTCGTTTCTGAAACGAAGATAATGGTGATACATTTTGTATCCAATATCTCTTATTTACGTTGTTGGTCTAGTGTGCGTCAGAAGTACTATATTAATTAAAATTCTATAGCTGTGAAGGGAAAATTGCGAGAATTCCGACACATTTAAATTTTCTTAATTTTCTCCTTTGCTTATCTTCATATTGATTTGTTTACTCGTAAAAATGAGCGCGTAGTGAAATAATGTAGGTTGATGGAAATTGCTTGTGAGCAGGGCAATTTCATCGGAACCCGAATATAAACTCACCGCCAACGCCTTTGGTCTTCGCCTCCGTTGGACCACAGGGGTCAGTCCAGCATCTGAGCAACAGAAAATGTGCCATCGTTAGTTGCTCTCGTCAGCACTCACCATGAAAGTGACATCTCCCGCCCATGTGTTGGCGCGGCGTTCGAATTGACTTCAACTTGGTTGAAACTCAGTTGCGGCGACTGGTTTGGGTGTGGTCCTATGAAATGGTTTGAAGCGTAATAGAAGCAAATTTGAAAGAGAAGTTCGGTGGGGTGTTCTATCTTTGTGCCTGAAGATATTAGAAGCAAAATAATGTAAATAAATACCAGTTCAGTGGGCTTGGAGTACATGTTTTTTGATACGATGATTGGCGCAAAACTTTCACATGTGTATGTAGTACATTGGTCTCCGGATACAGTATTGTTGCCGGAATTAGAGGAATCAGAACTTTCAGAACTCATTAATAATAATAATAATAATAATAATAATAATAATAATAATAATAATAATACTATTAGTAATATTAGTAGTAGCATTATTATTACGGGGGATTTGAATTGTGACTTTACACATCCGTCACAAAATCTCCCACTAATTTTGTTCAATTCCTATAACATATTACAAATATTAAACAGAATCCTACCCACAGCTCTTCTAAAATGGAGTCGGGAATTTATCATTTAATTGTGTCAGATATGTCTAAAGTATTTTTGCGAGGTTAAGTTCATAAACCATGATTTACCCTTTCTAGTATACTCGGGTAAGTGCGTTAAATACAAAATTAAATCTGTTATTACCCTTATTTTAAAAATATCGATCTAGTAGTATTCCAAGATCTTGTAGTATAGGCGGTGAACGTGAAACTTAGCACGTCCAAGGTAAAGAAGAATCGAAAGTATTGGTATTTTTAATTGGATCATAACAGACCTTTTTACTAGCATGGGCCGTGGCTGCTAATGGGTTTCAATGAGTTAAACGTTCTTATAGAGAGATAGAGACTCAGTGTACAGCCTTTTTAGTGCTATTACAACCGATGATGATGAAAAGAGGGTTAAAAAGACTTCGAAATTTTATAAACCTACAAATCAGAAATTCGTTATTATCTCATGCTTTTCAATCCAACTCCAATACGAAGGGTGTATGGAAAGCGTTAAAAACTTAGGAATTTGAAAATCTAAGACAAATGACGGTACATCAGCAATTCCTTTAGTTGATCTTGAGTTTTTTACATCTGTTGCATATGACGATGATCACACCTGTAAAGAAAATTTATAACAGTTACCACTAACATATGCACCTCCCTATGATGATAAATTCTATTTTAACAATGCTTATTGCCAAGAAGTCGAAACAATAGTGGGAAAACTATCAAACTAAAAGGATACAACGACAAAACAAATTAAAAATGATTTTGAAAGTCCATTTCAGCACTCACACATAATTTTTACTTTCTCGCTACGGCGTTGAGAGAAAGTTATGCAATGCTGCGCGGAAAACGGCGGATTTCGGCAGAAAACTCTTACTACAGAGTAACGAAAAAGTAGATAAATATCCACTTGCTAGTTTTAGAAAAAAAAATCCCCTATCACGTGATGTGATTAGAATCTGTTTTGAAGGTCCTTGTGAACGAAAAATCGAATAAGGCAAAACGTCTGCCCGTCTGTGAACAACCCTAGCGGCTAAACCGTTCAGCCGATTTTCTCCAAAATTGATACTCGCCAGTCGATGATATCGCGACCCCTTGAATTGAAAACCGATATTTTAATTTTGGGGGTACCTGAGATAAAGACCGTAGGACATTTTCCAAATTTTCAAAAAAATGTCTCGATTGTTTTTTATTTAATGTTGTTGTTGGATAGTGTGAAAGACGTTTCAGAGAATGATTCAGGTCTCATGTTCGTTAAAAAACCTTAAGTTTTCGAAAATTGCAAAAGTTCAAAATTTGTTCGAATTTTTCTTACAAATAAAATCTTCAACATAGAGCTTTTTCCCTTAATGAAATCTGTTCCTTATAGATAGATCTTGAAAGAAGGTAATGCATCTTCTTTATAATTTTGAGTACTTTTCGCGCAATAGTGCTTGAAAGCATGTGCGAGAAAGTACCTGCTGTTTGTAACCCCACTAGTTTCTTGATCCTTTTGATATTGCCCCCAAATGTGATTACCGATGTAACAGTATATTGTCAATTTTCTCTAATGTCCGTAAAATGTCTGGGAATGCAATTTAAGGTAGTATAGGTGTGGCGAAATTATATGTAACTTGGAAAATGCATTTCCGGTTTTATTTGGAGAGCAAGAAAATTCCTTTTTGGTAACTAATTAGGAACAAATTTCTAGAATTTCATACGTGATTATGTTTTGTAACACTGCAGGAACAAGTGCCAATTTTCTATAAACTTTTTTCTGAGTTTTTGACTTAGGATTCTTCTTACTCTTGTGTGTAGTATTAGATTATTTTGTCAAATTCTAGTGTAGTCAATATCCTCGTTTCGTGGATGCTAGATTCCAATGTTTTCCCCAAAATTCTTTCGTCTAGCACCTTCCCGCAACAGGAAGTTCACGAAAATTGTTATTTTCCCATCAATCTAGCTGCTGTCAGTTTCCGTCAATTTCGAGGCGCATATTTTGATTTAAGACGTGAATGTTTTCTTTTGTTGCCCCTGTTTGGACAAATCAATACCATAGTCCATCCAGAACCCTTTGTCTTGACCCGTAAGTGTGTGTGAGATCTGTGTGATTGTGTAATCAAGGAACTGGCTTATTGAAAAAAACTGAATTTGGCACTATTCTTCAAACCTCCAAACGATACACCGCAATCGTAGTAACTTTCTGCGACATGTGGCAGCGCATCAGTCGTTTGAAAAATGGCCACACCCATGTTCGTAAGGCCGCATTGTGTGACTGAAGTTTTGAATGCAGAAGGTGAAAAATGTGTACGATGACGTAACAGTGGATGTTAACAGCACTGTTAGACGATGATTCCTCTCTGGAGCGAAGCAGAAGGGGAATCACCGTTGGCTGACGGACAGCGGAGAGGCTGGTCGATGACGGCTGTCTCTGCACGCAACATTCAGCAAGTCTATGGCATCATTCGAGGTGACCGCTGGGTGATTGCCGACGAAGTGAGGGAGATAATGCGACACAATTCATCTGTTATCTTTCACCTTCTGCATTCAAGAATTCAACCACACAGCGCTCTCTTAAGTTCATGGATGTCGGCAGTTTTTCAAACGACTTCTGTGCTGCCACGTGATACGCAGCAAGTTCCTACTGCGGTGGATGATACAAGACGGTTTAAGGAATACTGCCAAATTCAAATATTTCACTTTACTAATTTTATTTAAGTAGAAAAATATATGGGACATTATTTTCTGACTGTCTTTTGTAGTACGAGAAAGTCTACGTCATTTTGCAGCTCCACCAGTTTTATATTGAATAAATAAATATTCCAGCCTTATAACCAATTATGGAAGTCTGTTTCATGCGGCTTAAATGATACGAGAGTGTGCTTTCTGCCATAAAATTTGAAGATCGCAGTCTGTGCGCAGTTATTTTCCAAGCACCGCGCTGGCATGCTTTCTCCCCACTCACGTAAAGCTATCGACAAAACACCATGGAAACCGAATCGATATGAAGGTATGCAATCCTCTTTTTGTGTTGTGCTTTTCGAATCCAAGGTCTAAGTGAACCTGGTAACATAGTAGATGTTCTTGATTTACGTATGTTCACTTTCTCTTTCATTTACTGCCACGCAGTTACATAAAGTAACGTTATGAGAAAATGTCGGTTTTTCGACAAAAAAATGTTTTGTTGGTCCTTAAAAGCCAGAAAGCATATGTTTGTCGCTTTTTTATGAACTCATTTACCTTCTAAAATACGTTGGATAGTCAAATTCCACATTTTGTAAGTGTTCTTGATACAGGAAAAAATGTTTTATCACTGTGAACAATACTGGCTGCTAAACTGTAGCAGGATTTTCACCAAAGATGATATTTCTCGATCGATCGGTGAAAACACGGCTTCTCGAATTTAAAACAAATATTTTGTCTTTGAGAGATACTTTACGTAAAACCTCCACGAAATTTTCGAAATTTCTTAATTAAGTTTGTTCAAAGAATTTTCGTCCTGACCGGTAATCAAACCCGGGTTCTCTTGGTTTACGCCCAGTTCTCCAACCATTTAACTCCGAGTCGACCCATTCCTTGAACTTAGCCCTGATGTAGCGCTCTTTATATGATATTCGACGAGAGATGCCTCTCTGGTTATGTGTCAGGGTGTTTAAAATTGAAATTTCTTATTATCTCCTAGAGA
The DNA here is from genome assembly GCA_017312745.1 of Gryllus bimaculatus. Classification (NCBI taxonomy): domain Eukaryota; kingdom Metazoa; phylum Arthropoda; class Insecta; order Orthoptera; family Gryllidae; genus Gryllus; species Gryllus bimaculatus. Next base: position 1,425,150 of record BOPP01000032.1, read on the forward strand.
CCCCGTTTTCTAGCCACCGATGCCAACTTATCGATCAGCATGCCGCGACCTTCCTCAAGGTGAAATGCGCAGAGGAAGCCTACACTTTCATTTGAAATTTCTTTAAATTCTTTCTATATGAAAAGAATGAAATAATTCTACGAGTTATTGCCAGTTGCATTATTTCTTTCATCACCATTTCTTTCTGTATTTTTATTTTGAAGTACTGCTCTGATTTTCGGAAAATATGACGGGAAACTATTTTTTTTCGATAAGCCCTAATGAAAAATTTTATTTTTAGGATATAATTTTTCTGAAATTTTGAGTTTTCGGTTTATAGATCCATAATAACCTATGTTAATTGTACGCTTTGCACAGCCCTAATTTTTGGAAAATATGGGCTGGAGCAATTTTCTCCCTTTAGCCTAAAATGAACCTTTAATTTTGGATGAATTTTCGTTGTTTTGCGATGAGGGGTAGTTGTATTTTCTAGGTGGGCGCTGAAAGTTTGAGGCTAAAGCTAGCAGCGTCCACGATTTTGGGAGTCCACTAGAACCTAAAATTTGAAAGAATTTACTTAGCTCAATATGAGCCTTAATTTTGGATATGGTTTGGTTTTGGGACGCCCATGTCTTTAAATGGCTTAAAGGAGCTGAGAACGTTTATAACTTCCAGACCAAGAAATAACATTGCAGTTCGTCAGCTTATCCAATAGTTTCATTGACCGCGTGGCCATCGACGCCCCTGGCGCCAGCCGGACCCACACAAGGGGCCTCTTTCTCTCTATACCTTTCTTTCTCTGTTTGCTAGTCTCTGCCTTTCTGACATTCCTGTGTGATAAGATATGGGAACCTAAAATTTCCGAACTAGAATTGCAATGTGAATGTGCATTAGAAGTGTTGGGAATTATAACCCCAAAAAGAGTAGCTATGATTGCACATTGCCGATTTCGCCTTCCTACTGTATCAAAATTTATATGAGTTTATAAATTTGTTAGTAAATTCATTTTGCAGTACTTGTCACTTTACCTTGGTTATCCTCCCTTTCGTGTGTAGTGTGAGGTGTCTACTGGCTGCTAAGAAATACCGCGAGACAAAATAAAATACGCCTGGCACAGGGCTATGATTGTCTCATGCTCTCCGGTAATTAAAACAGGTTAACGATGGTCGCCTCAGCCATTTGGTAATCCCGAAGAGATCGATTGAGAAGTATGAGAAGGGTTGTATTGTTCCAGATTTTGAAAACCTCCCATATTTCATTAGCCTTGCAGAATAACTGCAGATCCATATGTAACAATATCTGGAATTGCCGATTTTCCGTACAGTGCGTAGTATGTAGTGCTTTTCTGTTGTAACTTTTCCACACTTCCTTTTCTGCGATGTAATCGCGACTGTTTATGTAGCAACAGCATACTTTGCTTATAAGATAAAATTTATACATTATATATTTACAAATTTCTCAGTCGTTAATACGGTATTTATTAAACTAATATCTCGAAATTGCTACGGTGGTTAACGTTTACGTTTCTGCCCAAACACAGTTACAGTTATTCATTTACCGATAACATAGTACTAATACTAAAATTTTTGACTTTGCTTTTATAGAGTTTTTATGTAAATATCTGGAACTTTTGTCAAGTTGGATGCTGGCTATAGTACACAAATTTTAAGCGAGATTTTCACGAATGTGCAGAAACCATACTTGATATCGTATGATGAGGAGCCAGATCTGGTTTCGCTCAATGTCTGAGGCAGTTGTTAAGAAAAGCGTGTACTAATGCAACCAGCTTTAACACAATTGCACAATTCTCGAAGCGAAATGCAGATGCATAGAAAATTGCTCATTAAGCAAAATATAGAGTCATTTTCCTGATATTGTCCATCTTTGAGGGTTTTACCACATAAGGTGGTGAATGAGGAATGCGTGGCAGAGAAAGAGAAATGTGACCTTCAAATTAATTTTAGAAGAGTTAATTTAAAAAAAATAAGAATACTTTATGATATATTAATATGGATCGAAAAGAAGTTGAAATTTAGGAGGGGGAGTTGCCATCCTCTCTCTCGCCCTTCCTATCTTCATGCTGAATGTTATCGACGTTGTGACGATTTTCGACTCTACAAATGCATGGTGCATACGAAGCACATATTCCGTGTCGTGCCGTGCGTCGGTGTCTATTACTAGCGCAGGAAAATCAATAAACTGCCAGGACAATGTGTGGGAAATCGAAACTCTGTATTTTTTCTCTCCCCTTTCCCTAGCGTTCACATACTGACCCTGAAAGGAGACGTGAAAGGAGAACCTTTCGGCTAAACGAGTAGACTATCGATATTCAAGTTCACAGTGATCCACTAGCAAAACGCGTAGTTCATGAAATAATAATATTGAAATATAAACCATTGTAACTTGTAACTTGTGACGATGATACAATTATTTTATACCACTGCTATATTTTTTAGATCCTCTGTGGCTAGTTGGTTAGCGTGCTTGCTTGCTACGGCACAAACCCTGGGTCGATTCCCGTCCTGGGCAATATTATAACTGTGAGTTTTTCTTACAAATGTCCCAGTATCTATTGCTGTGTAGCAAGGAGTAAGCACACCTTAAGGTTATGAATACCATCATATACGGTGGAGGGATGTCTTCTTGCTAACCACACGAACCCATTATCCCATGGCCGAGAGCCTGAACCACCGCTGGTCTTCCAAGGCCCTCTGGCTGCCGAGCCAAAGAACAGGACAGACACACTTTTTGGTTTTCCATAATTGCCTACGAATTTACAATACACGGTACATCATTACACAATTTGATTATTGATTATTGTCATTATTCTTGTTTATAAAAGCACGAACTTTGGCTTTGTCGTTTATTATAAGAGTTCTAACCTTTCCTTTTCCAATTATTGCAAGGAGAACTAAGCCCTGCTCTAATGCTGTAATCTCGTTTATACCTAAAAAAAGGGAAGTTCAGAAATCAGTCGAACGACGTCATAGGAAATCCTCAGGATGACGAATAATCAAGGGAAGAGGAAATTAGAGGATACGAAATGGCGTGCTGACTGAGTAGCTAACCAAATACAGGAATTTGAAGCCTTCGTTTGCGTAAACAACGGGATCTGCATTTGGAGCACTTTTTCAAATTTTGGAACAATTTTGTGAGGAGGAAGACAAATTTTACAAATAGTATTTTATATTTTTTGTTCACAAATCCAGTAGCTGTTTTTATAATCGGTGTAATTTTAACAGGCTCAAGTTTGTATATTCCTTTAGTGTTGAGAGGGAAATATATATTGATTTTTTTCTATTTCTACTCTATTGATATGATCAGTAGGATGTGTAACATCACTGATGCACACTTTCTTTTTCTGAACGTAATGAAGTAGAATCTCTGGTTTACTTGTCGGAATAGTTTTATCAGTATGTATTGGAAGGTCGAAATACATTATGAACTGATTACTTTCTATTCTTATTAAGGGATGATTTCCCTTTCTGCCCGTGTCCATGTTTATTTGCCAGTGCTTAGGGTATACTATTTCCAGTCAGGTTTTGCCGGAGGTAGACGCTGGGTTGTTATTATTATTATTATTATTATTATTATTATTATTATTATTATTATTATTATTATAAAGACGAACCACCGCCGTGAAAAGGAGGATATAAAGGTGTGGGCCTTGCCCTTTCTTTTTCTCTCTGAGATAAATTGGGCTGGCGTCATCTTCATAGTCATGCAATACTTTCGGTATTGGCAGAAACAAAGCCTTTGTTTGCAGTGTCCCGTCGTCCTCCAGCAGGAAAGATACATCTTCATTGAAAATGAGGGTTTCGGACACGTCATGTACCTCGCGTGTCGGCAACTCGGATCGAACCCAAATCTACCCCGCGCATGTGCACTGAAGTGCACACGGAATCTGCACGTGAGGCGCACTTCCTGTCGCTTTTGCGATGGCCATCAAAATGGTGGCGTGGTCAGTACTGCATCAAATGTATTTTTCTACACAGAAGGCTTCCCATAAAAGTCGTGGCAGCTCTATTTTCCCTTCATAACGCTGGCCAGGCATGAAATGTTAAAATTGAAAGGTCAGGTCATTGAAAGATCAGGGAACATATTTGCTGAAGGCTCGTGAGAAAATTAGAACTGTGTAGAGATGTAAATGATATGCACATTTATATATCGTTAATATTCACCTCCAATTTCAACATTTGGCTGGAGTGGGGGGATATATGGCCCACACTGGTCTGGCAGCCTGAGACACGTTAGCTGATGCTGACGAGGACTTTGTATCTATTTGTAAATAGATACTTAATTGTTATGTAAACAGTGTAAATAAACTATGCTCAAAATCCGCCATGTCTGTGGTTCCTAGTCGTCTCTGTTTTCTTTGGAGTGGCTATTTTTCGCCGAAGGGCTCTTTTCTGTGGACCTCTTGGGAAATTTCAGAGTTCCTCTAGTTTAGAGCAGCTGGCTTCGTATTGGCTAAATTTTGCTGACAAAAGTCTCCCATAGTTTAGCAGAATCCAATTTTGATTTGATTAGTGTGAATTTTCATTTAAAATTATGAAGTTGGACGTGGATCATTTCTTCATTTTTCACCATAATCGCTCTCATCTACTCAAAACATCATTACTGATAATTACTACGCCATTTGTAGTTGAAGGTCCCCTATATCCCAAAGAGTGAATAATTCGTCCTCTTCGAACTTGCCTAATTTCCCGTAAGCCCGTAAACCCAATTTTCAAACCAAAGTCATAATATTGAAAAGTTAGAAAATTGAACATTAAGACACATTTTAAAAAATAAACCGCATAATCTGTGCCATGTGAATCGACAACTCACAAATGAGTTACGAGGCAGCGGTAATAAATAAGAAAAATAGTGTAAAATCAAGGTCGGGATATCTATTGACGAGACACCGGGTGGCAAAGGTTGTTTTTTACCTGATGTGAACGTTGGCCCAGTAGATTTTAGAAACCTTTTCATTGTTCAGTTTTTGGTTACTAAAATCAATAGCTCAGCTATTACTCAGTTATTCACAAATTATTTGTACATAATAAGGCTCCAAGAAATTCTACCCGACGATGTGGAACATCGTGGACTTGAGCTTTCCGGTTCTCTATTGCGTTGTTCTCGGTGACCTTGTGGGCATTGCCGAATGCTGATTGCTTGTCGCACAGAATTATTTGATTAAAATAGAACGTGTTCTTTTTCATGCATTTTTTATAAAAATCCGAATTTTTCTGTTTTGATGGTGTAACTGGTGGTGTGTTAGACTGTTATATCGAAGTTCGCGGGTTCAAATTCGATCGAAGCGGTGGATTATTATGAGGGAAAAGTTGTTCGTTCGCCTTACTTCGGAGGGGAAGTAAAGCCGGCTGTCGCATGTTGTATATTTACTGCATGTAAAAAAAAGCCAAGTCTAAAATAAGCCTCTGAACAAAATTCAGATCGCCAGTTTGGTAGCGAGAGTGCTACATGTCTCTGATGGCCTGAGCATCGACGCGTAAAACAAGGAATCATTAAACCGAATTGAATTTTTCCGCGTAAAAGCTAGATTTTATGAATAATATTAGTTTTCAAAATTAATTAATAAAGTACATTAAAAGCATAGTAATTAAGTAAGTAATCAAATTAAATGAAGTAATTAATGAAGTAATTAATGAAGTAATAAGTTTTAAAAATAGTTATTTATGGTATGAGTGATAAAGGCGACGTTTTAATTTGTTTGTAGGAAAGTTTGTGACGGAGGAGTTAAAAATTGTGACGAGAAAAGAAAAATTACTTTTAACACGCGTGTCTTTTTAGACAGCCTTACTGACTCGTTTTGTATTAATTCAAGTGTAAAAATAACTTAATGATTCATCAGCAGAGGCGAATGTGTTTTTTTTTCTTTCACGGATGTACGTGAACACTTCTAGCACTGGTTGTGCAAGTAGAACTGGAAGAGCTACTCACTCGCACTCGCGCTTGGAGGGCATGCCGGCGCCGGGCAGGGCGGTGGGCGGCGGGCACGGGGGCACCTGGATGCAGATCATGCCCGGCGGCGCGTAGAAGGCGGCCTCTGCGCCCGGCAGCGGGTAGTACTGCGGCACCGCCACGTGGCGCAGCCGACACACGCCGTGCCCGTCGATGCACGTGCGCGCCGGCTTCTTCGGGTACTTGAGCTGCCGCCCGCACATCTGCACGCTGCCGCCACAACCACAAAGCAGGCGTTGGGGAGCAACCCCTGCGGCCCCGCCCTTCACATACGCCCGGGAGACCGGGCAGGGGCTGAGAACTAGCCCCGGATGGGGGAGGGTAGCTGGGTGGTGAAATACCAGCAAGTCCGCGTGTAGGTAGGCGCCGAATCTCGCCATCCAGCTTAGCAAGATAAGTCATCTCACACGAAAAAAGCACTATACTTAAGGGCCTAACAGGTATAACATTTAACGCGACTCGAAGCACCGCCACCTCCCGCACTACACTTACGGGCCTAAGGTCGTAGCATTTAAAGCGATTGGAAGCACTAATCAATAATCAATCAAAATATTTTCGACTAAAATACATATACAGGTAATGTACGAGTTCATTTCGCTTCTATCATCTTTATTAGGTTATGTCAAGATATACTCTGACTGTTTATTATTCAAATGCACACATATCTTGCTAAATTGTAACAGATGAAATTGCTTTTAGAGTATTGAATAAATGTGATTAATCCTTTTTGTCACTTCCAGGATGCGCCTGAAGATTTCTTAACGTACGCTCAGCCGTGTGTACATGAGAGGTCACACACGAAGCGAGAGAAATATGAAATCTTTAAGCTCAGGTAAGTTCAGAGACAATTTCCTACCAAAACGAAAAGTTCTAGAAAAAACAAGAATGCAGCGATATTAGAGACAAATTTACATTCTAATACTTGTTCTTTACATTCTAATACGAGTAAGTTGAGTTAGAGTATGAATTTATTACCTTAATTGTTTGCTCAATTAATATATTCTGATGCGGAATAGGAATACAATTTTTATTATTTTCTTGGTACTTCATTATTTTTCTGTTGCAAGGCAATACAGAAATATTACAAAAACACTGATTATTCTCATATCGGTTTATTCATCTCTTCGAGTTCTTTAGAATGTTGGTAGAAAAAATATATACTTCCATTTAAAAACTTAAGTTTTGTCAATTTCTTAAAAGTTAAAAGTGTTAAAAAGAAGTCAATTAAATATATTTTCCTTGTCATCTACAACAACTTGGCTCAAACTGCGTCCACATATCCCTTACAGTTTCGAAGGCACGCGCTCTGATCTACTTGATGTACCGTATTAAGGCGGCGTCAAATATTTAGTTAATGGCAGTGTGCCACCAAGTATGACTGTAATCAAATTGAACGGATTTGGTACGAAAACGAAGTAGGCGTTGGTTTTTAAAGAAAACATTTCGTCGGTTACATTTGACCCTGTGCGGACAACTGCCCGCAACCGTAGGAGAATTCTAGCGGTCGACTGCTCAGTCAACAGTTTTCCGTGGGATCTCCGATCTACACCGATAGAATGCTGGAATAGTACCCTAACAAACGGGCCACGGACTGCGCGCGATCATTCCTTCCCTTCCTTGTCTTATTCTCATCCCTTGCATTACTTTACCGTACAAGACGAGAGAGCAGTCGGGAGCTTAGAGCTTGTTCCGGCCGGGGCGTTGCCCCGCTAGTGGGAAATACCTGGTTGGGGAAAACACGCAAGCTGACGTGTCTCGCTATTCAATGGGGCAAGATCACTGCCACCCCCCGCGGTAAAAGCAAGCGGCACTAATGACCTCAGCTGCTGAAGAGTCCGGAAGCACCAATTAGAGAAAAGGGGGTGAAGGGGGCGTACCGGGGCACGGGCCAGCGGTAGTCGTGGCGCTGCGTGGTGATGAAGGTGTCGGCGGTGCCCCAGGGCCTCCACCCGCACATGGGGAACTTCACCGTGGCCTCGTCCTTCTTGCCCATGGCGCCTGCTGTGCCCGCGCGCGTTCAGCTCTCTTCAGGCCGCTCCAGCCCGCGCGCCCCGCCTCGTGGCCTGGTGGTCTGCCACTGCAGTCCCCGCCTCGCCCGGCCCAGTCGGTGCTACCGGAAGCAGGGGATGGATGGGCGGAAGCTATGGAAACGAGGCCGAGTGTTGGACGCGAGAATCGCTCCCGCCGCGCCCTGAATACGCGCGCTCACAAACATCGCGAAAAATGATCACAACGGTACGGATTATTTTATACTGCACGGCACTCTCAATGTGACATTAACTCTTGTTTCATACTCCCGAAGCGTAATGTAAGCTGACTGATCAAGAAGAAATTTTTTTTATAAATTTCGCACCGCCCGACACGAATCACTAATGTCCTTTCCAAGCTTACATTTTCGCTACTTTATTTTTATTTACTTTTATACAAAACGTTTCTTTAAAGATGTATTGTTTAAAATATGGAATTTTATAAAAAATATTAATTCTAAAACGGAATATTTTCATATATCAAATAATTTTCCACAACAACAAATCAGAATTCTCCATGAGCGGCGCAATTTTAATGAAAGGACATCGAAGCTCAAATAATATCAACTGCGGTATTTTTAAATGCTTTCTGAAGATCCCCACTTTCTATTTAACGCGCGGCGTTGAAAATTGCAACAAATAGACTTGGTTCTCGGTAAATGCAGGAAGCAGGAAGCGAACTTTTTGATTCTCACTAACCATTCGCTTGTTAACACATTTTTCACTTCATAATTTCGAGTGGAATGGGTGTTGAATTTTGATACGCGAATTTCTCGCCGTGGTAAGGTATGTCGAATAAAATAACGCGCCAATTACTCAACAGTTGAAATTAAAGACAGACTGAAGAATTGCAAATGTTATTCGAGAAGTAAAGACGAATTCATTTTAGTACACAATGTGCACTTAAAGTAGTAGCGGTCAAACAACATTACGAAAAAATTGACTGTGTTGAATACTACTTGCTTCACAAACTCGTTTAAAGTAAAGAAAAGAAAGAGAGGATGAAAGAAATCGACCGTGAGCAACAAATGTAAGTGTAAATGGCTTCCATTCCCACTAGACATTCTCGACTGTTTTACCCGTCCACGTTTGTACATGTAAGATGTTAATCAGCAAAGCGCCCAAAGACTTTTCTCTCGTGGATTTACGTTTCGTGTTCAGCTGAGCAGATGGGGCTGTGATCCCCCTTCTCTGCCAGGCCATCGATCACCGTCGTTCTGTTCGTTTGTTCGCTCGGGCGAGTGACTTGGAACAGGTCAAGTGGATTTGTTCAGAACATGGGAGGCGCAACCACACTCCTGAAGAAATTTCGGAGCCAAGGGTTTACGATTGACTTTCTTTCCTGACGCTTGTGACTGCTTGTTTGTCCGGTCGGGTAGAATGGAACGGGCAAAACTGTCACGTAATCCGAGTGTTGTTTTTTCAAAATTAAACTAATTCTTAGTGAAGAAGAACACCGTCTTCAAATAATATAATTTTGGGCGATAGTCATAACGATAAAGAGATTAAAAAAAAGTGAATACCTACGATGGAAAATACTGTAAAACTACATTATACTTTTCACATCTTTTGGAGATGCTGCAGGTCAAAATTTCAAATTGCCTGCGAATTGCGTACAAATTGCGAGCTCCCGTCGAAAGGAAACTGCAGCTAGAGCAGAGCCATTGCGCTTACGCCGATTCTCTAAAACCATTTCCACTGACGGAGCTCGTCATTGAGATTTTGTCACTCACGACTCGTCTGATGTTCTTCCCTCGCACTTCACGTTTCATACTCTTGTTATCACCATCTAATTTCGTGCTAATGAAGAATAATAGATGAAATACACCATTTAACATTTACGATATATATTCTGTTACACGGTAATAAATGATAAATTCTAAATGTTGTTAATTGAGAAACTTTAAAAATAAACGTCATAGTTGGAAAATGATCTTTGATCCCCTTGGACATTATTGAAACTCGTATACACGTACGTATATACTGTGTAAAATAATACGAAGTTGTGAAGAATAATGTAATGTTGGTTTACCGTTAGCAGTTTTATACCTACTTTTGATACAAACGAGGGAAGAAATTAAACAAAAACTCGGAGACTTTTGAAAAAATAATTATTTAAAAATTGAGATATTTCACGCAAATTTACGCGAAAACTACTTATATTTTGGAAAAATTATACATGAGCTTATTTCTAGAGCTTTCAACAACAGATGCCATTAAATGATATTTCTTTATATTTAATATTGTAAATATAAGATGTCGAAATAATTTTTAACTACAGCAATTTGTGATTATTTATTACAATTCCAATTACAGCTGATGATTTAGACATGTTAATATGATTGTAGGATCTCTAGGGTTATCTATGTGATGTAAAAAGTGAAAGCCAGTAAGTTTTGAAATGTTGAAATAACGCGCTACACTGCTTCAATGAAATTTCTTCAGTACACTTATTTAATTCATTTCTTTCATTAAATGGAAAATTAAACATAAAAGTAAAAAAAAGAGTTTTAATAAAAGATACACAAAAATGTTTTACTGATTTCAACGTGATTATAAGAATATTATTGGTTTAAATAACAATACCCTACTTTAAGGTGATTTTGGCACACAAATTCGAGCCACCTAGGTTTACATACTGCAGAAACAGTTGGTCTGTGTAGATTGCTGAACTAAATAAATCAATTTTTTTTAAAACGCATAAGAATTTGAATTAATATTTAATGCTTAGCAAGATTTTAACATTCAATCTCTAATTTTAAATTTACTTGCTCAGGAGAAAATTGTTTTTCTGTATTCTTTACAGCTGGAATGTTACTTAATGCTTTTCCACTCTGATGGTTCCAATGTCGTTATCGATACCTATATTACGGTAAAAATATCAATTACACAATCATTTAAATTAATATTTGAATTTTTATGAATATTTGAATTCATTTCTAGCTATAGAAAGACACATTTTGAAATTGCTGTCGTGTTCCCTGTAATGAAGGATTTTCATTGCACTTCTGCCTCTATTGCCACTGCGTTTTCATTTCGAGTGGTGCAGTTGCGCCGTTGCTGCTTCTTCTTGTTCTTCCGAATTCCAAGTTTTTGCGACAAAACATTAGTGCAACATCCAAAATATTGTGAGGTAAAGAATTAATCTTAAAACCACGCTTTTATTAATTATGCGCACTGAAAATATATGCATCGTAAATAAGTGCATTTATGGCGTAATAAGTCCCTACATAAATCTTCCATGATCTTTCAAGAATTTAAATTTATACATGTGAAAATAGAACACATATAATAAATTGGAGAGCACATACACCACATAATAATGTTAAAACGAGTAATAATTATTAGATTATTGATAAAAACCGGCTGAGTTTCTTTTTGAGTGTGTAGTCAATATTTTATGAATTATACATTGCTCATTACATTGTTCACGAAAAATAATTTTCTCGAGATTTTGAAAGCGCAGAAGAGCTGCGATTCGTCCATCACAGCGCAGATACTGCTATGATTGCCAGTTGATTCTACCAGTTAATTGAATCGGTCAGAAATACAATCGTTCAGTCGGTTCAACCAATAGTTGGAGCAGTATCTCATCCTTTTACATGTATCTCTAGCGCATATACCTGAAATCAGAAATTGTACGCTTATTTGTTGTGACATTTCCTAAGTGTTACCAGTGTTGCATATTAAATTCGGCCAATATATTAAATTAGTTAATAACAATAACTATGACGGCGTATGCACGGGCGAGTCACACTTCGTGAGGCTGTGACTCGCCGGCTGTAAGCAATCCACGCGAGTACCTGCGTCGTTGTTCGCATACTGGACTGCTTCCGTTTTTCAACCGGCGAGTTGCCGAGTGAAGCGTGGCTTGCGAGTGAATGAGCCAAAATGAAGAAAACACCTTAAAATTTGGTTCCTTTATTTTGTAAGATCCAACGTCATTGTCGTCCGCGGCCGAGCAACAAAAGGAGCCGGCGGGTCAGCAGGGGCGGCACTTGCAGGGCGGGGCGGCGGAGCAGGGGCGGCAGGCGGGCCCCGGGCAGCAGGGCGGGCACCACAGCGGCGCGCAGGGGCCCCCGCAGCACGGCGCCGTGCACGGCCGGCAGCACGGCTTGCAAGGCGGCTTACAAGGCGGCTTGCACGGCTTGCAACGAAGGGCTTGCACGGCTTGCACGGCGGGCGGGCGACCCGCAGGGCCGGCAGGGCGGGCCGCACGGCGGCAGTAAGATGGCCGGCTGGCAGGGCCGCGGGGCGCGCAGGCGAGCAGGGCTTGCAGGGCGGGCATCCGACCGCAGGGCTTGCAGGGAGCACAGGGCTTGCAGGGGAGCAGGGTTGCAGGGCGCGCTGGTTCGCAGGGACCGGGCGGCAGGGCGGCTCGGCGGGGCCGACGCGAAGGGCCGCAGCAGCCCTCGCCGCTGTCTGCGCGCGACCGCCGCCGCTCCGGAGCGTCCTCCGAAAACGGTTTAGACGGTGTAGTAGGCGCGTGGGCCTCCGAAGCGGCTGGCCTCCGCGCGAGGTGTATGTAGTCGCGCACTTATCACAGGCGCGACGGTGTTGTTCGCACGAATTGGCGGACTGTCGGCGGCTGCCGCACGTGAAGGGGGCTTGGGCTTTTGGGCGGCAACGGTTGCAACGGCTCCGCCTTGACTTCGATCACGCACTTCTGGCACGGGTCCGGGCTCACCGGCTTGGGGTCCGGCGGCGGAGCGGCGTCGACTTTGCTCTCCCCGGGTTTGAGGGGCTCGCGGTTGTAGACCTTGATCTTTTCGCAGGGCTCGCAGGGCTCGGCGTTGGCCGCGTTGGGCTCGCAGGGCGGGTCGCAGGGCGGCGCGACTTTGGGCGCCTTGGCTTTGCACGGCTCGCACGGGTCGGGCTGCTTCAGCGCGGCCGCCAGGCACACGTCCGCCGCCTTGGGCTCGTCGCCGATGCACGAGTCGCACGGCTGCTCCTTCGTGGGCGGCACGCAAGGGTCCTTCTCCTTGTCGTCCTCCTCGGGCTTGGGCGGGCGCGGCTTGCGGTGCGGGCAGACGGCCGGCGCGGGCGGCTTGAAGCGGCCGCAGGGCTGGCACGGGGGGTACTCGTGCTGGATGGGCACGTGGTCGAGCGGGGCGCGGGGCCCTTCATGCACCGCGGGCAGAGGGATGCCCGGCGAGCGAAGCTCTATCGGACGGGGCGCCCTGCGGGCACACAAGCCACCGGCACGGTCAGGCGAGGGCGGACGCCATAGTGGTAACTAGACATCGGAGCTTTAGGAAAATGCCTCTTTCATTCTAATGAAAATACTTAAAAGCAGTGAACATATGTGTATATAAATTATGGAAAACCAAACATTCTGGCCAATTTTTATTCTGCCTTTTTTGGTATTTTGTGGTATAAGTTCCTTTTTAGACATTTTTATTTCTTTTTAATCTCTTTATTCTTGGTTAAAAACACAAGTTTAAATCATTTTAATTTCTACTAATTATATAAACTTTTTAACTAGTAACGAATCTCCATTTTTTTCTCGGCTGAAGCTGTCATTTGACTTTGCAGGTATTACTCGAACCACTTTGTGGCTTCAGATTTCTTTTTTCGCATTTCTTTCCTAAATAAAATAAAATTTTAAAAAAAACTGTATTCTCTGGGCACTTTGTTGAGCGGTGGGCACTTACGTGAGCGCAGAGTACCGATTCGCGACGTAATCAAAGCGTGTCGCAGGGAGTCTAAAGGCCCTTTCACAATGCCAACGTAAACATAAGCATAGTGCATAAGCATAAACATTAAGATAAGCGATATACTGAAGTATTCACAAAGCCTAACATAAACGTAAGCAAAATAAAGAGTTTCTATTGGCTGTGATGCATTCTAGTTCACTATTGTTTGGATGTGAGAATCGATTTCGAGGTGTCGACTGTGTCCATGGTCCATATGGCGTTAGTTCTTCTATCGACTTCGCTTCAATTTCGATTCCCGATTATGAGTTACCTTTCTGTGATTGGTTCATTTCTTATTTCGTCCGTAAGAATAATCACAGAATCTCGAAGCTTGCTAGCTTTTAAGTTAACGTCTTACGTGTTATGCTTATGCGAACGCACTGTGAATGAATCCGCTTATGGACGTAGTCTTAACTTTTATGTTAACGCCATACTTATGTTTATGTTCGCATTGTGAATGGACCTTAAGTGTAATAACCGGGATCAATCCTGTAAAGATGCCAATGTCTCTCGCTCACTAATGGTTCACTAATAGTTTATTCTCTCATGTAATATTGGTTTTTGGTATTGACTCATTTTAAGTGCAAGTGCAATGCCCTCCAATTTTAAGTTTTTATTACATTTTTCGGTGCTAATTTAAAAAAAATGTTTAGTGCCTTTTTAGGCGCCTAAAACGTTAGTTTTTAGTGCCTTAACATCCAGTGTCTAGTGATACCAGGGTTAGAAGTGATATGGAATAACATGTGGCTAAATATTCACAGACATTTAGACAATAAATATTCATAATATGGAGTAAAATATGAACTGTGGAATAAAAAAATTGCAATAGTAAAAAACAAAATCGAATGTTTCAGGTACATAAAAAGAACGCTCAAAGAACTTAATTTTGAAATAAATGTAGAATAACAAGAATTCATTTATTGATCTAAAATACACTGAAAGTTTGTGTTTTGTTACCAGTAAGTTCCTTATTCCTTTTTTGAAAATTCCTAAAATGCTGCTTAACACCAGTTGTAATGGAGTCTTTGTGATATTTTCAATGTCATTGTCGCTTTATTTAATTACTCGTATGTTATTTAGCCCAATAATATTATTGACTTTTTAGCATTTAATTGCATTTCCATAATCACAATAATTGTTGTACATATGTGACTCAACATATTTATGGAAAATATTAAAACTATTAAATTATCATAATAGCACACAATAAACTTTGTAAATACTAAAATTTTAATCCTTTACCAATTTGACAATTAGTTTTATTACAAAATTTCTACTACGTTACTACTATACTTCTACCACGTTTCGGGGACACCCTTCTCTTTATCACAACATTTTCCAAGAAAATACAAGCAAACACATCTGTTGATGGTATGTTATTACAGCTTCAGAGTAGGATAATTGTATGTGTTTTAATTCGATTGTCATTGTATTTATTACATTATATAATAAAATCCTTCTAGTAAGTATATCCTGTTCAACGTATGGAGAGCCTACATTTCAGACTCGCTCATGAATTAATTTTTCGGTCGAAACAGACTAGTTCGGTCGCAAACATTTTGGTACATAGAATGTAAAACGATTTCGCTAGGAGTGCCTATTCTAATTTAAATATTTCTTGAGTTTCAAAATTGTACAGTTGTCTTGATTTTGTGTAATATATTTCGCATGCGTATGACAAGGAGCAATGACAGAAAGCATTTCCAATAAACGAACTGTCAATCTATATTCTACTGGTAGGTCAAAACTGCTGCGTCTCTTCCTTATGAAATCAACAAAGACCTAATTAAATCCATTATTTTATGCATCCAATATTCAGACACAGATGGATAATCACCTTGTTACTATTTGCTATAAGTTTATTTCTACTAGAATTCTTTCGGTGCCAAAGAATTTAGCTGCCCTGGGCTCGAACTCACTAAACCTACACATTTTAATACAGACGGAGACCTCATAATCTCATACATAATGCCACCGTTTTTCAACAGCAAATATTGAATACTCACAACACTGGCAACGACAAGGCTTCGGCCACTTGTAGTCATATTGGTACTGGGATTCCAAGACTCCGCCAGGGCCCTTAAGATCCCATATTTTCCACCCGAAGGCCGGGTTTTTCACTACGTATTCGTTTCGGCAGAACGTCTTGCCCACCATTTCATTACCGGCGGTGTTCCAAGCGTCGGCGCCCGCCCCTGCGGCCTAAGGTCACGGAACTAGTTGATCTGCCATGGGACGCCCTTCTGCAAGCGACCCCTTCGGCTGGAGTGCAGTTGATAGGAAACCATGACAACCCTCGTTTGAATCATGACAATCGAAAAACTTGACTTATGATTTTGCATCAAGAAGAAATACTATTATAAATCATCGGTTAAAGGTTGCTTATGAATAAAAATAATATAGTGTCTTGTTAGTACAGGAGTGGTACATACTATATTTTTGACATATTTCGTAAACTCTGAAATATTAATATTGTTAATATAGGTAAATTGGTTATGATAAAATAGACCATTCGCCTTTCTCACATACAGAACAGCCTAAATCATTATCGGCCATTTGTAATAACAGTATCGTGAGCCTTTTTCATCGGTAGCAATCTTCAACTGAACTCGTTTTTTCTTATATATGTTGATTTCGATTTGCAAGAACCCCATATTAACCAGTGTAAATTACCTGAAAAAACGAATAAAATTGGGTTCAATCATTTCCAATCACCGGCTGGGGCGGCGCCCGCTGGTGATTGGAAAATCCCCTCAAGCTTGCATAGGTCAATGCCGGACCTCACTAGCCAGCAAGGGAAGATTTGCGCCACCTCCCGCGATAAAAACATGCACTACACCTACGGGAATAATAGCATTAGCAATGAATCACCAATGTGACAAATAGGTCTGATGGGCAGACAGAGAGGTATTAGACGGAGACCGAAAAGTGGGAAAGGGAGATGAGCAAGAGGAAAATGTAGAGAGATAGGAGGAGAAAAATGTAATGTAAACGAGAGGAGATATGTAATGTAAATGTAATCTTGAGAGATGCACTTTCAGCTGGCTCTCATGTGGGAATGGACAAGCAAGCATTATAAACCCGTTTCTTGTAAAAGTAATTACTGAGCTATTGCATTATCGGAACAATATTAGTCCATTTGAAGGAAGGAGGGAGAGGATATAAGAGGCTACAGAAGACAGCGAATGGACAACAAAAATGATTAAGATTAGAGCTACTTATTCTGACAACCACGAACTCTGCCTGAACATTTCTCTCTTTTGTTGGCACGAAAGTGTAGTGTGTTGTCTGGTAAGGGTTTAGAAAATAATACGGTGGGTGAGGTAGGTAAGTGGAGGAAATATTTTATCCTTCTACAATGTCAGCGAGATAGTGAAGAAAAATATGGAATGGGAACGTTTCTTAGACGTCAGAGTGCGAGGGGGGGGGCGGTCGATCATTTCCCATTTCGCAAGCAACTGCCCCTTGCACATGATTTAAATTATTGTAGAAATTATGTGCCAGTTCCGTAATAAAGTAATGGGTTCTAATGCAAGGCCATTATGGTGTGTCTTGCGTATTCCTTACTGGGCATTTACTGATATTCCGAAGATTTTGTTTTGGAAAATTTGTAGCTCGTGTAATGTGGTTGGGACAGCTGCGCTACTTATGAGGGCGGCACACACGGTTTCCCCGACCCTGCGCTTGTGGCCGATACTTGACGAGACACACAAGGGGAGGGGAGGCGCTTGGGCGCGATCGGCTCTAACCTAGTAGGACATCGGGAGCAAAAATACCGCGGCCTCTCTGGCCCCAGTTCTTCCATTTTAGATAGGCAGAAAAACAATGGTGTTTCGTAGACGAACATGTTAATTATTTTCGTACCTCTGACAATTCTGCTTAGTCTGGTGGTGGGGATGGGAACAGGCTGAGGATTCCCTCACATCTGGGGCCCACGCGCATTTAACCGGTTGTTATCCTCCCTTTCCTGGCAATCGGTTCCTCCTTTCGATAGAGTAAAGCGCGAGTGCGCTCGCTACGCCGATCGGGCGCGCTGGCAGAGCAGGAGCGGCTCGTCCGCGGGCGCGGGGCAGCGGCCGCACGGGTCCACGCGCACGCCCGTGTCTATGAACGCGCCCGGGGGCCGCGGCAGGTTTCGCGACACGACCTTCTGCGGGGCGCAGCACCTGCACGCGCAGCGCGGGCAGCGGTCGGTCGGCCTGCAGGGCAGAGCGCGTCTCTCAGCTCAACTACAGTGAGGCCGGCGCGGTGCTGTATTGGTGCGAACGAGTTCGCCCCTCAGGGTACATCACTGGTTAGCGTGCTCGCTTTCCGTGGCGCGTCCCGGGTTTGATGTCCGGGCGGGTAAGATTTTAGTGTGCGCTCTCAATATCTGTTGGTACGTGACGATCAGAAAGATAACTTCTGGGGTTGAGAAAGCTGAATACGGAGTAGGGATGTGGATGTGATAACCACACGCACCCATTCACCTACGGCCACATGGCCGGGACGCCACTGGTTGGTCTTGGCCCCGTAAGGAGCTGTTGAGCCAATGCAGACAGACAAACAACTTTATTGAGAGCTTGATTTCACATCTTTCAGCCATTTGGATCTTTCAGATGTTTGTTGAAGAACACAGAATACATAATACAACACTGACAAAAAGACGAGACAAATAATTTATCGATGGGGAAAACTGAATGGAACACCTACAATTGATTTAGTAAATTTTGGATGTGTGAGAAAGGAGTAGGAGAGTACCGATTCCTAAGTCTCACGGTTTAGGTGGTTTGTGATACCTACTTGGAAACGTAGGGTGCCGGGAACCATTGGCAGGTCAACATGTTCAGCACAATGAGACGGGCCAATTTTGCTTGTGTTATTTTGCCTCCTTAGCGCCTATCACAGCGATCGCCATACACGTGAAGCTTCTGAACGATGGTACCGTTTTTAAATCTTCTTAGGATCTGACAAGAGTGACATATCTTCCATTTCTTCCCACCTAATATACTTGCATTGCGCAGTTAAAACATATTTGCTCTTTACCTAGGTAAAGAAGTAATAGTTTTCCCATTTCCACTTAAATTTATAAGATTTTTTGTTTTTTGCTGGAACTCGATATCTGTAAACATACTTGCTTCATGTCAATAAGTAAAACAAAGTATCCACTTTGGCAAATTTCTGATTTACTCATCAGTGTATCACGCGTACTACAAATTTCTTGAACACTAAATTCCATTCAAAAGTCCAACTTCCAAGCCAAAATAATTCCTAGTGCATGCAGAAGAATATGAAGATTACTTAATGGATGAACTTGTCCGTATTATTGATCATTTTATGATTAAAGTTTTGAATATAATCGTCGCCGCTTTGAAAGATGTGTCCATATCAGTGGCATAGCGTGACTTTCTTTCCAAGGAAATCTGTTGTATTAATATATAGATCGCGTAAGTATCATGATCTAGGTTTTTTAAGGTGATTCAGTATATATTCGTTTTTGGTTGACATACAAACATGGACTTTAATATGATTTTAAACTAACGTTAAGTTATTAAGCGGCTCAAAACAACGCGAAATCGCTCTGAGAAGCCCTCCCTTAGGAGTTTTTTTGTTACATTTCTTTCAACTACTGTAACTCAATGAATGATCAGCCACACCCACCCACCCACACTAGTCGTACTTTCCTCCACTCGTGCCCACCCATGCCATGACATGAACTTTGAATATGAGAGCCGGGAGTGTTTACTTGGGGCATCACTGATGTCTCTGCAGTGTGTCTGAGCAGGAGGGTCTAGGTTCGAGTTTGGACGGTGACAGGATTTTCGATGCTAGCTTTATAGCTGGATCGAATTCAGTCCCTGTCTGAAGGAGAATTAGAAAACCCGGTCGCTCTGATTGGTAGTTTTCCGTGGTCTCTCCGATCAACACCAGGTGATGGCCGGAGCAGTACCGTAACAAACGGGCTAGCGGACAGGCGCGCATCTTTCACTTCCATTCCATGTTTCTACCTAACATTACATGATTTCTTATATTCACTACACTACCACACACGTTCGGGGAGCTTAGAGCTTGTCCAGAATGGAGGAGGAGGGAGCCAGCCCCGCAGGTGGGAGATACCTGGTTGGGGAAAACCCGCAGCCGACGGAAGGTCGGTGGCAGATTCCCGCCATTCAGCTGGGCAAGATCACCGCCACATCCGAACAAAAACAACATGCACTACACTTACGGGACCGTGGCGCCGGCATCATTAGTAATCAATAGATCAATTCAATCATTGGATGTTGAGATCCCAATGCCCATTCACCACGCACTAATTTTTAATGACGAAACATCGCTTCACCAATGATTTGTCACTACTGTCTACATGACGTGTTCACAAACACACTATTCGTACTAAGGTGAGTAATTAAGAGGAGAATGCGCAAGATTGCGAAATGCAGACCACTAGGAGATAAAGATACATTGCAACCACTTCTCGAGCGAGTACGATGGAAGGCGACAGGACGATCTGGGAAGCAACGGCATCTGAGCGAGCTCTTCCTTGTGCTCACGAGGAAAAGCGAACGGGATGCAATCGAGCTGTGCCTTTGGGGGGGGGGAGGTAAAAGTGCTGGGAAATGGTGAGCGCGTAATGCCATTAGGATGCGCCAGCTTATTCCGGCAGGGGCGGTGCCCCGAGGGCGGGATTCCTGGAAAAGAGAAGCAGAGAAGCCGACACTGCATGTCGCGCTGGAACTCGGGTTCCTGTAGGGAGGAAGTTCGCCACTTCCCTGCTCTAAGCCACGACCACACAAAACTTCGAGATACTCAGTGTTCGTCGCTAACATGTTCAGCGCAATGTAGCAGTTGGCGCGAGGAAATGTATGTACCACGATTCTTGCGTCTGACTTCAATGTGTGCGTGGCGTCGCTTAGTGGGGGGGGGGGTGTATTGGGTCTTTGGCGCTGTGTGTATTCATCTTGTGATAAGATTGTTGTTTCAAGTCAATTTTGTCATTTAGGGATGCGACATCGATGTCTTCAAAACATCGATGTTTTTGTAGAAACATCGAATTTTTAAACATCGTTGTATTAAAGCCGATGTGTTTAACAAAGATGTTTTGTGATGTTTTTACATTTTGTGCTCGATATTGTTGACGTGACTCAACAACTGTGACACTGTTTACCGTAATAGTTGATTCGCATCGAAACAAAATAATCAACTAACCTCACCTCACCGGCTTACTTGACTTTCTGGGCATCAACTGATGTTACTCACCGGAGGTCCTACTGTTCGAGTCCTGAAGGTGGAAGGATTTTGGACTCTACCTATATAGCTAGGTCGATTTCAGCTACTGTCTGGAGAAGAATTCTACCAGCCGGCTGCTCTGATCGGTAGTTGTCCATGGTTTTAACTTATTAACTTCAGTCGAATTTTCCCCTTACAAACGGAACCCGGACGCGCGCTATCTTTCCTCCCTCTTCCTTGCCCTTTCCTCGCTCCTTGGCTTTGACACAGGTGGGAGTCATGTAGTTGGACAAAACTCGTCGATGTGTAGGTTAGCGACAGATATTACTATCTAACGGGGTACGATCACTAGCACTTCCCAAGGTTAGCCATGCACTACACTTACGGGTCTAATGGCTTTAACAGTTGACGCACCCAGAAACTAAATAACACAAAAAAAGTTGTCAGACTCAAGTACTTAACACATATTCCTCTATATATTTCGACGCTCTGAATTCGAATCCGATGGCAGAATTGTGCCACCCCCTCCAGTTTTTTATAACGCAAAGAAACTCTTGCAAATTTACAATCTACAATTTCAGGATGATTATTCGCGATAAAAAATTATGAGTGGTGGCGCAAATCTCGCTTCAAATTCGTATTCAGCGATTCGAAATACGTAGAGAAACACGAGTCAAGTCTTTGGCTCTGTATCTTTTGTGTGTGGCGTGTGAGAGCGTGCGCCTCACCGCGGGGCCGGGCGCTTGAAGTCCAGGCTGTAGGTGGTGTCGGTGGCCATGAAGGGGCCCCTGCGGTCGTCCCACGAGCACCAGCCCATGTACGGGAACTTGAACTGGCTGCCGTCCCGCATATGCGCCATTGTCGCTTACTCGGGAATTTGGCGTCCGAATCTCGGGGTTCCGAAAGCAAAGGCGGGGGCGGGGCGGGGCGAGGGAATGGAGATGGAAACCACGGTTACGTAACCGACCCTTGCTGCTCTTGGTCGGCGACAATTGAAGACGGTCAACGAACAACGGGACAAGCGCAAACTCGAGAGCAAAACTTGTTGATGAGCGTTTTAGGTGGTCGTTGTCGTGTCTCAGAGAACATTTTATCAAAAAGATATTAGATAGCGTTGGACGAACGATTTTAGTTAAACGATACGTGTTTCGTGTCCATTGGAGCAACGGAATACGTGTACACAATTTTTAAATCAATTTGTTTAAATTTCACAGATGATGGTCATTGCGCTACAAGCCTGACGATAATGTGTGATGAGCGATTAAATTAATAATAATCAGAGAAAGGCGACACCAAACCAAATACTCACGAATGTGCTTTTTTTAATCACACAAATGAGGTTTCTCTGCAGTGCAGAAATTAATATTACATAGGTCTTTTATTTTCAAGACTGCTGGTTACACATTAGTATGTTCCCCAAAACTATCAAAAACGTGTTTCAAATAATATTGCTATGCACAATATGCTTGTTCTAAAACTTACAAATACATCAAAGTAAAGCGTACCTCTTTCAGTATGAAAATAGCACAGGAGAAGCTATCGACTACTTGGAGGCCTGATAAGATATACCACATCCAACAGACGCGAGTCTCTTTAGGTAGTGAATACTTTTTAATAGCAGCTATAACTCCTCAATGTCTTGGAATACGCAATCCGTGGACTTCATTTCTGTGCCATTTCATTTAGTTTATTATACATACGACCTCTTCGGTTTTTTCTAGCCTATAATGTTCCTCAGGTTTACCAGTTCCTTCACGGTTCTATGTGACCTGCTTAATACATAATATTCAATAAAAGTTTCGTTAATGCTGACCACACAATTCTTTAATCCGGATGGAATTGAAAACTGATTAAAATGTAAACTAAAAATGTAATTTAACGATCGCCAAGTTCGAAAACAATTTGAGAGGTTTCGATTTACTAAAGTATATATACACCAATCATCAAGACATATGAATGACAGTTCACAAACAAATATATCAAGATTTGTTCTCCTCTCTTTGTAGAGAGTAGGGAAATTAAAGCTTTTGTATTGAAATAAGGATTTAAGGAATTAATAAGAATTTCAGGGAGTTTTCAAGAAAAAAAAAGAACCAGTGAATTTCAAGAAGGTAATATTATTTTTATATCTCTGTGGTTGGAATGATTATGATTCACTTTCGGTTTACTTCATCCATTAGAACTTGGATAATTCGAATCTCAAATGCTCTGAATCCTTGGTAACTTGAATTTCCTTCATTCTCAAATGTATCACATTTTACATTGTGAAATAGGAATTAAGAAAATAAGCCCCGTTTACATGGAAATACTCCATAACTGGTCTTTTCTTTTCCCCCCGTCAGACTCCAGTTATGGAGGCTCCAGTGTGGTTGAATGTGCTCACCGCCTGTGCCACTTGAAGTCGTTCTGGTAGGTGCTTCGCATGGGATCGGTGTACAACACGAAGTCCCCCCAGCTGCGCCACCCGTAGGCGTTGTCCTTGTTGTTGGGGTCGCAGGCCATTTCTGCGCGTGGGTGAGATATTCTAGGCTCGATTTGTGCGTCTGGGGCGACTGCTGTGCTGCCCGAACAGTTACAGTGGGAGGACCCCGAATTTTGAGCGGCCGAACCGGATGGGGAGGTCGAAAGGGAGTGGGGTGGAAACCTCGGAAACCGATTTGTTGATCTTCGACTTTTGTTGACTTTCAACTGTCAAGACCCCCCACGTGTTCTACGCTATCTACCGGCAAACGTGTCTCACGGCATCAACTGATGTCACTGCAGTGCCTCTGACCGGGAAGTCGTATTCGAATCCCGACAGCGGTAGGACTTTAAATACTAGCTACACAATTAGGTCGAATTCAGTCACTGTCTGAAGGAGAATTCTAGTTGCTGGCTGCTCTGATCGGTAGTGTTCCGTGGTTTTCTCCGATCAACACCAGGCGAATGCCGGAGCAGTACCCTAACAAACGGGCCACCTCCTCCTTCCTCTTCCTTGTTTTATACTCGCCCCTTTCTTACACTCACTTTCACTCGCATGCACTGCACACACTCAGTTGTCGGGAGCTCAGAGCTTGTCCCGACTGGAGTCGTGTCCGTTGGTGGGTTCTTGTGGATGGGGGGTCGGGGAAAAGCTCCGCGTGCCAACGTAGGTCAGCGACGGATCCCGCAAGCCGGCGGGAGATGATCGCATCTATCTCCCGCGATGAAAACGTGTACTACACTTACAGGACTAACGTGTTTAGAAGTTGACAACCCCGAAATCACTGATGAATGAATCATTTTTATTATTTATTTAATAGGTAATTATTACAGACAAAATTAGCTAACTTGATCCTATGTGGCTAGGCCGAAGGCCTTTAAGCCATTACAATACCTACATCCTTTCGCGTTCTAATCTTTCGAATTCTGGTATTCACCCCAAATGAATCAATGAATGAATCAATTTACACTATCCACTTATTAGCGTCTACGCACTTATTACATGTCTCAGGGGTGGATTAACGAGTAAGCACAGCGCATCTTTGGAACTCTGTTGGAAAGGGGCTTCCAACATTTCTAAAATAAAGTATTAGTTCACAAATATATTCAGTACTTTAATAATAATTTTAAAAGTCAAAAAAGATATCTTATGTATATTATTTCTTATGCATTTTGAATAATATGTTCAATTTTGTCAATACTATTTAATGAGACCCACAATATGGTCACGCTTAGGAATCTTTAACATGCCAATCCGGCCCTGGCATATGGATTGGCATCTTACCCTGGGATAATAATTTCACATAAGTATTTAAGTTTACGCAATTTCAGTTTTTATTGTTTACAAAACTAAACATTTTTGAGAGTATCAGAAATATTTTTGTACAGAGAGCTTTACAAGTTTTCTATTAATCTAGCGGCGCCGAAAAGTGTCAGGACTAAAGGCAGTCGGGCTTTTTGTCGCCGGTCCAGTTAACGTCCGAGATACATGAAATATTTTATTTTTTACCTAACTTTACTAATTCAACTTACTTATTTACCAATTAACTAGATATTATTTTGACTCGGTTTCTTTTCATATTTTACTTTGATAATTCCCTCCACATGAAAACATGCAGCATCACTCAAATGTTTTCGTATTTCCTTCGTAATCACCATCCTCTCGATCCAGGCAAGATATGCGGTGTACGTCGGACTGTGAATCGGAGACAATAAAAAGAAACAATGTATCGGTAGAAAATGAAAAATATATTTTTGTATTCTAATAGATACGAAAGTCTCTTAGTCGAATTTTTAATAAATTTTATGGGTTCGAAATTGACAAGATAAACATTTTGTAATAGATATTTAGAGAGATTCTGTTCTGCCCAGAACTTAAATTTTCGTTGGTGTTTTAGTTTTGCCAACGTGAAAATAGCGTTTCTAATAAAATACATAATATCATACACACAATTTCGCATTTCAAATATCACAACTCGATGAAAGAAGCGCGTTACGAACGAAATCGATTCTGCAAGAAAAGTCGTACACGTCTACTCCACCAGGACGACAACAGAGGTGTGCAGTCCATGCTGTTATCACGGGTAACGTCCCGGTTGTCACAAGCACCGTGGCAAGGCACCCTCTGAGATTTGAAAGGGGTGGGAAGGGTGACGGTACTCGGTGGCAAACTCATGTGGCGCCTTCGTGAGTTTCAACTGCGCTGTAGAATTCCTCGCGCGTGCCATTCGAATTGATACTTACGTTTGCATGAAAAACAATTTTTTGTTGTTGTACGAGAAAATGAAAATAAATTTATAATTCAGTTATTTTATAAATGTCTTGTGAGGTGCCATTTCACCTTCTTACCCTGAACAGACACCACTAGTATTCGTTCCGAGGACCAATAGGACTTTCTTACGTAGTGTGTTTTTCATTGTCTCATCTCAAATTTTACTTGCAACATTTTAATTCAAATATTATATTTATTATTATTGTTAATATTATATTGCGTCGACACCATGTTCTTAGTGTTCGGGGTAAGAATATTTAAAGATGGGTCTCCCGAGACAGTTCGTTAGTCATATCGCTCGTGGTGTGCAAAAGTCGCACAACTAAAAAAAAACAACGAATTTTGAATTAACACACTCCAAGTAATTGCAGATTGGGCTACCTTCTAGCAGCATATCCTATAGTGCATGTATTCCATCAACAAATGGCAGACGTGTGAACGCAAAAGAATACATTTCAATACAAGGTGAAACTTATATCTCAACCCCTGATTTTTTTTGGGGGTTGTGCCTGACTATGGCAGCCCACGACCGATTTGTTAAAATAGGAGATATAGTACATGAGTGACAGAAGAGACTGGCCATCGTTGTAATAAGCTTAACTTCAGTAATATTATTGGCGCTTGTTGAAGTCGGTGCAGGATTGCGTGTTGTACATCCGAAAAAAGAATTGGACACGGACGTATCGCACAGACCGCTCCTCTCCCGCATGGCAACTCCGTACCTCGTATCAAACAAGCCAAATGGAAAAGAACTCTCTTTATCAGTTTGGCAGTCGGGCATGCATTTGTTGGAGTGCGGCGTTGGGGGCGGAGCTTCCATCAGCTTGCGAAGGGGAAGTGGCGCTTATCGGGTCCCGAGGCATGGCGGCGCGGCTTGGGAACGAACGGGCAACCGACGCCACTCCTCGTGATTGGCTCCCTGCTTCCTTGGGAGCCGGCAATCGTTTGCTCTTCTGACATTTGGCGACTGCGAGATTTCGCCAGCTAGCGTGTTCAAACCTTTGATAACCCGATGTATGTGTTGACCCGTAGCCAGACACGGATTCGGTCCATGTCGGTATTTTTAAGCGTCGTCGAATTCTTACAATACATTTCTTTTAATATTCATTCTCGTTTTGTACATTTTTAGGAGTCAGAAAATATTAAAAAACATTATGGATTATTTTTTTTAACTAGAGCAAAACAACCAAAGGTTTATAATTTTGAGATAAAATATTAAAATAGAATTTTAAATATTTAAATTTACATTAACGTTAAGTTGTACATAGAGGGGGGCAAAAAATTATTTCTCACAGAGTAAGAAATCTCCTAGCTAGTTACGTCTGTAATATGACTCACGCACATGTGGTACGCATTTGGCACTCGTGGTGCCTCTATTAGTTTTCTATATAATATTGAAACTGAAATAAAACATTGTCAACTAATCATCTTCTCCGTCTTTGACTTTCCCTTCTTTTTCCAAAATAATTTGAGAATTCCCTAACTTGCATTATTTTCGCGTCCTTCCTTCACTATGACTTTAAAAATATTCAGTTACTATCTCTGATTTCTCTTTTGATTCCATCCAAATAATGGTTTCAAAAACGGATGTTCTGTGTATTTAAATGATTTAAAATCCACAAAATATTGTACGATAAAAGATGGAAGTATTTATAAATGTACGAGGCAAAGTCAATCAACTAATAACAATCAATCGCACTAACGAAACTCACAGTAATAGAGCGTTTTCAAAAAGTAAGGCGTTGGGTGACTTGACAATTGGCCCGTGGGAAGTTGGCAAGAGGGTGTTCACAGAACACACAAGAAATGTCCACTCGCGGCGCTTATGTATTTCACGCCCAAGGGGAGAGGGCGGGGACTTTTTTTGGGGGGTGACACCAACTGAAAATTATTTTAATTTAAATAATTTGAAAAATTCAGTTAAAAATTGTAAAATTAATGTATATATATATATATATATAAACATTTTAATATTTTAATTAAGATTTTTCTGTTGCACTGACGTTATAAAGGTAAATGGTGTAACTTTCATAATTGAAAATAAAGTATTTTGTATTTTATTTGTATTAACTTACGTTACTGTGATATTTTTCTGACGTAGTCATCAAATTATTATAAATAAAAATAATTTATATAATATAGTTCTACAAAACGAATTATAACAACGTGGTGCTGTTAAACGAATTTGGATCTTCAAACATATTTGTAGGCTTTGTTATACTTTATGATAAAGTGATGACAATTTGGAGTTGCAAACTTCACATACGCTTCTATAGGGGCCCATATCCACAAGAATGTGTAGCTCTTCACTTCTATTAAATAAACATATCGTGGACAGTAAGAAAATAATTCTACCATCTTTTGTAGTGTGTTGGAAATGTAAAAGGTATACGTAGGTAGTTTTTCAGTGTTACTGTTTGATTACAAATTTTAATTTGCAATTACAAATTACACTTGTATTATTTGGAAAACGAGAAGTCAACGGGCTGCGTTCTTCGGAAAAAATATTTTGTTTCAGCAACAGACATTTCATTTGTAAATTACAGTAGAATTAAGACGAGTCAGAAGAACCGAATTAAATGTACATTTTACTTTCCAAGTTGAATATACACTATTAAAAGCATAAAAAACGAACGGCAGAATATAGTTGATAATATAATAAGTTGTTCTGGATGATCACTAAAAATGTATGATGATGCATTTCCATATTGTGGAAAGATACAACTTTTTCAAGCAACTAGAACAGAAAGTTTGGAACATGTAGTTACAACACATTATAATTAGAAATTTATGAAGCAACTGAAGAGTATTCTACCCAAAAACTGACTTGCAAGACATACCGTATTGGCTATTGTCGCAAGACGAATGTCCAATGAAGTCAGTAATTCAAAGAGTAAATGCAATGAAAACGCAAGCAAGAGCTGCAATGTACCATTCGAGGCACAAGGTCAAGCTGATTTCAGAATGCCGTCATGTAACAAACATGAAGTTCCCAATGGAGAGAAATTAAAATGTGTAAAGAAAGTAATTGTGAAAAATAAAAAACCGTAATCGCCAAACGGTAATACATGTGAAGTGTAATGGAGATTTTGTCACTAGTGAAACTCGCAGTCGGTGTAAATAAAATATTGTAATCCGCCGAAATACTTCTATTAAGATCATACCGCCAGGCTAATTAAACTTAATTTTGTGCAGGTGGAGGGAAATGTATATTCGCAGACCGCGGTTTTGCTCGAATGGGAGCCCGAGCTCCTAGCTGTTGTAGTGAGTGTACGTGGGTTATATTTTGGTAACTATAATAAAGCAGCAGTTCATTTTGTATAGCAATTAACAAAGCGAGTGGATAAAGGCGCGTATAATTGCACGAGTGGTATTGTTCAAGAAAACGAGCCACGATAGGAGTGAGTTTTCTTATTCACGACGAATGCAGTTAAACTACTGTAACGTATTAGCCAGCGTGCCTCATGGCATCTATTTGGGGACGCTTGTAAGAGGATTAGCCTAGCCACAGGAAGTAGGGTTTTCCGTAAAGGGAAGAACGCGGAAACGGGAGACACAAGGCTTTGGAGGTTTCCGGCTTATTAGAAGGCTTGTTCACTGTTATAACAAGCGAAGGGGGGTGGGCGGACGTTAGGAGTCACGTGGGCCTCGCCTATATAACAGCGTGTACAGAGCCAGTGGGTGGGTTCTGGAGACATGCGGGAGAACCTCGTACGTGTGCCACAAAACTTGGCGCCACGCGGTGCATATGCGATCCAGGGCTCGCGACGGCTCGAGTCACTAGCTTGGAACGAAGCCTGCGGCTTTATGCCCTTGGGTGACTGCGGTCACGGCGGGAGCGCATGCGTGGTGCGTTGCTCCGAGGTGGAAGAGTGGTTGAGTTGCCACGATTCCACGCCGATTCTCAATCGGATAAGATCGCTCCTGCGATCGAGGCAAAACCAGCCGTTGGTGCGCCAGAACGGACTTGCATGTCCCAGCGTGAACATCCCGTCACGGAAGCTAGGCTTTCGTGCCAGCGCTTCAAAAGTAGGAGTGGCGAAGGCCAACAATCAAAACCATCTTCAATCGCCGTTAGGCATCGCTCCCGCGATCAGGGGATAGTAGGTCTATCAGAGCTAGGGGTAAGTAAGTTATTAAGATGTTATATATTTGTTTTGTTTTCTTTGTTAATAAATATATTGTTATACGAAAGCTCTGTGTCTGTGGTCGCTGTGAGTATCCATGACGTCACACTACTTTATCCACGTTACGTTCAATATTTTTTCGTTTCCATTTAAGAATAATGTAAATTTTGAGAAATTCAAACACATCTTTACCTTTGGAAGCATATATTTGATGACGTTATATTGTTTCTGAAAATTGTCTATTTTATTGGGGGTTGCATTATATTTGTATACAAGAAATATTTGCATATGGAAGGTACAAAACACATTACGGATAAAATATTAGAAGCTGACGAAGTCATGAAAACATTACTTCCCATGAACAGTAAAAACAGATACTAGATATATTACAAATTTTATATATTTGTAAATAAAAAACTAGTCACTTCTGATAGTTTTTCTACAGCATACTTTGGAAACGGATAAACACAATGACGTTTACATTTTTTATATCTGTAATGCCTAAAACCAAATGTTTTACATGTAAAACATATAATTTATTCGTTTAATTCATATTATATTGTTCCGTTTGTGCTTAACGTTTGCTTCGCCAATTTGATTTTATTCATTTTTTGTTTTTATGTTGTTATTGTATGTACGTAATCTCTAATGTACAGTTTTGTTCATGTTTCGTTGCAGACTGGAAATACCTTGGCCACGTCTGTCTTATAGTTTCTTAATTAAACTATTTTTCACATTTTCTGAATTATGATTGGTAGGTGTAGAGTTTTATTTGCACGGATGAATTTTAATTGCACGCGTGCCATTAACATAGAGATAATCAAAGATTGTTCATAGAATTAATGAGCATATTTAGTTATCTAAATTAAAAATAAATTTATTCTTTCATTTGATTTAGTTAGTTAATTATTTATCAGATTATTCCCGCTTCAATAAACATGATATTAACGCACAGTAAAATAGAAAACAAAACAATAACGTAACTCAATATAATACTTATGCACATTCATTCCTTCCGCTCATTCTATCAAAACAAACTTTCGTTATGCATGACATTTATTTCATGCAAATAAGTGTGCACGCTCTTATTACGCATAACACATAACTTGAGCTTCTTACAAATGGTGTTACATCTTGACGCACTTCCCTTTCGACAAACAGCAGCAAACTGGGACGATATCTTTTTCCATCCGGAACGGCTTCAAATTGTAATATACTTGTCATAAAGATTTCCTCTTAGTCTCTGTATTCAAATACAATGAAGTATTATTCCATAAAGACTGTTTGTTGAATCGAACAACGCGTTAGGCTGTTATAGTCCTAAACGCATACATTTCAACGTTGGTATAATTCATTTATTAACTTTCCATTACATCAACTCCCCAATTTCATTTGCCGTCTGCATCAGTTGTCACTCGCAGCAACTGAGATCACCGCCGCCACCACCCAAGAGAGTTATAATTTTTCAATTTCCACGCGACATGCCGCTTGAATTTTAGTTCCCGGGCGTCGTCGCTGTGCAATTCACTCGACCCCGCGCTCGCGCGAGCACAAATGAGTTGTCCTGTTAATTCTTTAGTTTTTGTAAATATGTTTATTACGACAGACTACTTTTAGTTTCGTCATAGGCTATTAAGCATCCCCTCTTCTTGCGATGTTAATTAGTGTAATTGTACTGTGGTGATTTTAAGATGTTATTCAGCAAATTGTAAACAAAACTTGAAAACTTGGCTGAAGAATCCAACCGGTGCGTACAATTCGTGAGATTTTTAATAGACTAAATCCATGACGTGATTGTTTTAATCTTCATCATCCTTCTGTTTCTTGCATAAGTAGTGTCCGTGTCTCGTATCTGTACCTCCTGCCCACGTGGTTATGGTTTTCAGTAGGCACTCGAGTGATGATGTTCTCCATTGAGACAGTTGTCAGTAACAAAATTCAAACAAAACAACGAACTCGTTTTCGAAAATACAGTAATCGTGTATCTCCTATTAGCAACAAGCTCTGTTGTTTAGACACGTTTTACCCTAGTTCATTTCATGAACTTAGTTGTTACTACAAGTGGTGATGATGTCGAAGTAAAAGTATGTCGTTACAGTGGTATATATTTCACTACCCTGTAATATATTGCAATAATAAAATATCTGTAATATTTCAGGAACGTATTCTCTCTTAAATCGGTAGAGATTTATACTTTCTTCAGAAAGATGATTTGTCGGCTGCAGCAACAAGCATAAGTGCATAGGTTATCGGAGACATCTGATGCTGGATGGCCATGCTAGATTTCCTTTATATAAGACAAACATGTTTTACATTTTGAGATCCTAAATAACTTATTATTCCTCTATTTTATCCACAGGTTTCTAGTAGACGATAATGTTAGACTTGTTCCCCCGTCTTTATTTGAAGATTCTTTTTTTGCGACCTGCCTTTTAAATATTTATATAATTCAATATGAAATGTAGAAAAATACCTTCCTTATTATTCAGCGTAATTTTTCAGCAGTTTATTTTGTGGAAATGTGTGTAGAACCACTGCAAAGAAGCCTATTTCTCTACAGTCCAACTCCTCTTCTGTAGCACGTAGAGAGGCAATTAGCTGCAGCCTACAGTCATCCTGAGCCTGCAATTCAGAGCGAACTCTATTCTCTGGAATTGGCGAGGCCACTATGCAGTTGGTTTCATAACGCCTTGTTTTCCGTTGCTTCTCAGACTCTGCAAAGTACATCAAACAAACTTTCAAAGGAGACATCGGCGACTTGAAAACTCTAATGTTCTCCGTAGTATTGGTTTTAGATCCATTTTGATTACATGAAACTAATATTTTTCTGTGTATTTCATATATAATGGCAAGAAGCAATGAGCAATTGTCTCGGGAAGGCGGAAAGCTTGCTAAACAATTTTAATATAATAAGATAAAGGATTTATGGAACAATTCACTGTTGTGAGAGGATAACGTATAGATAACTTGGGAACAACATTTGATAATGTGTATGTTATCAACATAAAAAAATAATTTAAAAAAAAATCATATTCCCAAATGTATTAATATTTTGCAGGATTCATTTCCACTCACTAAAAATTCACTCACTTCCAAATTATTTCTTAGTGACGTAAGGGAGAATATAATTTGCTATTTTACTTTCTCGCGCACATACCAGATTAAAGAGGAGATTAGTGAACTAACAAGTTAGAGAACGTTTGTACAATTCTGTTGCACGCTTAGTTTTTAACTTTGTGGGCGTTGCCCCCCCCCCTGAAGACAATTGCAAAATTTCACTCGATGCTCCCAAATGGCCACCTGCCTGCCTACGAGGTGACTCGCAACTGCAGACGCAAACCTGCCACGTGCTATTTATAGTAAAGTATTTTGAGATGGCCCTCACACTGTACGCCGAACTCGAAACAACTCACCCAGCTTCACACGCGGCCGTCACCGCCACATTGTGCAAGTTTTACGGCAACTCTATGAGGAAATATAACATTCCCAGAGAGTGATCGACAGATGCCGTGTGTCTGTTAAGCGTCTGGGTCGAATAGGTTGGATGTTGGAATTCAGACTTGGCCAAGCTTGTCTCATGGGTGCTGTGTTACACTGTGCATCAAGAATTGTGTTGTTTCATTGTGTTATGCGTGTATTAAATGAGTCGGAACGTCAAGTAATGATGTAGTTGAAGTTCTTGTAAAAAAATAGTTAAGGTTTGAAATAGATTTGACTTAGAACTAACAAATTCTCTTCTTTTTTCTTTGATAAGTTTTCATCGCTGATTAGAGTATTCATTTTTTTTTCTGTTTGATAGTGGATGACAGTACCTGACAGTTCCTTTATAATTGATCTCTTGTAGTGACTAAATTACTAGAGATAGGATTTACGTACACTAACAATCATTAAGATATGTATGCAAATATGAACTAAAAACTTTGAAAACGAGGAATTTCCGTAAGGGGCGATTATCGCCCTTGATTTAAGCGAGAGCAGGGCTTGCCGACTATAAATCTGTCGCCTCCACATTTTCAGATTGGAGAAATCGAGGGGGGAGGAATAACTAATAGGAGTAGGTCAAAGGGGAACCGATGCAATTGCCTTATTTCAAACTGAGGGGAGAAAATATGTCTGCGACGTATTTACAATCGGTACAAGCCAGGCTTTCCGGCCGTATGTGGTTTAAGGGCCCCTTCACACGACGCCTCTGAGCATCGCTTCCTAGTAGCGTGTCTGCTAGCAAAGCATTGGTTTAAACGGAGGTCTTCGCATGAATCGCGCTGCTGTGGTGCTGTGTGGCGAACCCCCACCATCACCAGCGCAGAAGCGCGTCCGCGCCGCCGCCAGCGGTACGCAGTTCTAAATGGCGGCATTCACTTGGACCACTCGGTCGCGCCACTGCGAGTTGCCTTTCGGCCGCCCCACCCACAAAAGAAGGAGATTCCTGTCTCGCCGTCTGTGGCTGCGTGTGAAGGGCTGAGTGGCGCAACCCAGTGGCTCCGTGTGAAGGCACCCAAAGGGTTTTTGCGATGCAATACAATGAAGCCAAGGCGTGTTAATAAAAAGACTCGTCGGGGAGGTTTATTGGGCGAGGCGGGCGGGGGCGGTCACGGG
>BOPP01000032.1:1468166-1495352 GCA_017312745.1 Gryllus bimaculatus
ATGACATTAGCGATAGATGTGATGAATAGTAGAAATTTTCAATATTTCAACAAAGATGTAACTATAATATTATTTTTGTCATTTATATATTTCTCTCAGTTTGTCAGATTTCACTGATGATATTTTGTAATAATGCTATTGATCAACATTTTTTGTCCAAAAAATTAAGATTTTAAAAACTAATTACGCAAAATCAAACAAGTTGGGATATCTTCTCTTATATATTTGTAAATTAAGTATCAAATTATCATATTTTGACTAAAAATCTATTTTCAAACACTTACAGCATCCAAGTACGAAAATCATCGATTTAACACTAAGCACTTCTGTGGTGTGAAGATTTTTGTGACTCCCGAAAAATCTCGAATCTTTAGTACTTGTAAAAAAAACTCTTCAATTGTTTTCAAGTGGTGTCTTTCTTGACTCCGAGTGCCCGCTAACCTGACTTGTGATCTTGCTCTTACCTTATATATTGTAGTCTGGTGGTCGTACGGCATGAGGGCTGCGCGCATGCTCTTCGATGTCAAGGTGGACTGAAACATGATCCACACAGCAGTTGAACACACGAAGTGTAAATAAAAACGCAGTAGCAAATCGCAGAATGGCCAATTGTCGCGCCTGAAAATCTTGTAAAAATGTTGACACAAGAAAACTTGTTTTTTCATGTAGCCTAGAACCTATTCCTTTTGAATGAGGCATGCGATTAAATTATTCTAGAATCAATGTTAATCTGATAGTACTTTCGGTATTTCGCATAATCATCAGCTATGGTCACCCTTAATAATTTTTAGATGTTTTATGATCCCGAAATACAATTTTCGCCCAACAATATACTCTTCCTAACATTGTTTAACTTTTCGAATGAATGTATAAGTAGGAATAAGTGGAATAAGAAGGAAATGGTGCGAGGTTTATTACATTAGCTTCAGTATAAAAGTAATTACCAAACCTAGTTTTGTCACGCACGTCTATTTCCGCTTAAAGTTCTTTCTGGCTGTTTTGTGCAGCCACTCGCAGCGTGTTCTTGTAGCGGCCATGGATTGCCGCAGTTAGTGGGCTGGCATGTGATGGGACCTCAACAAATTCCCACCTGGCCAAACGACAACGCGGTTTGCCTGCCGCTCCTAAAATAGCTAAAAGACAAGATGTCAAATTGCATGTGATTTCTAATAATGAGGCGGCTATAGTATTTTTTATTCAACCTTATATTTAATATATTCACCCAAGATGTATCCAAATACACTGCTTTTTTTACGATACTGATCTCAATCATACAAATTAAGCGAAATTACAAAAACAAACAAACGAACAAATTAACAAAACTGATACATCACTGCATATTTAGCTTCAGTGAAATGCCAAGATAATATATTAATTATCGCTCTTTTATCTCCTGTAATGTGAAGGGGTATATATTGCATAGCACCCACGTGAGGACATTTTTCAGCCACCGCAAGCGGAAAAACTGCACCATCGCCCCCATAAGGAAGCTGATGCAAACCTACGAGGTAAAAAGCGAAGTTGGAATACCCAGAAGGACTGATGAACAATACCGGCGCAGATAATAAAACGTAAGTGAGGGTAGAACATTATCTCATCACGGCTCAGACAGTCAGTTGTAACAGCAATGGGGGAGCATGCAGCCTAGGTACATGGAGCATGCAGCCTAGTGGCTGTTCGTACGCGTTTCTTAAGAGGGAAAAAAAGAAACAATTGTGAATACTACTACTCTAACAGGAACACATACTACACTGGTACATAAATACCGCTTACATATTACACGCTTACATAGTGTGTCAATTAAACTATCCAAACATATTGACTTACCTCAACTTGTACTTTGTGTATTGCAATAAAAAACTGGCTGCTTCGCTTAAGTCGATTACGGTGTGAAAAACGATTCTTTGAGGCCTTGGGCTTCAAAATTTTAGTTTTCAATGGCCTAGATTTCTTCGTTTAGGAACTATTTAACGATATGAAGTAAAAAATCCTGCCGATTGTTGCGCGTTGCATAACATGAATATTTAGTTTCGTTCTTTGTTATTTTTCCCGATGTTTTAGTAGTAATTCTACTATTTGGGGCGGAGATTAATACAATAAATCAGATAATTAAAATTGGTCCAGCCGTTCTTCAGTTGTAAATGGTGTAACCCGACTTGGTTTATTTTTTTAAAATTTAAATTACGAATTACCGGCTATTTTTGTTTTCTTGCATTGCCGCTTCCCTCCTCCTTGTTGTAGGCAATGCGTCTTACAGAAATGTATCACGAATTGCGGATGTGACATTATATCGCTTCAGTGACGCTCAAATCTCTTGCGAGTTTCCTAGAAGCTCTCCACGCAACATTTTCTTGTTAAAACATTAGCGCTTTGAATTAAAAATGTAGGTGCCATAGAATAAAACATACAAACTTTCAGTGCATGTAGATTGAAGATTTCATTGTAGTAATGAACATGTGGTGAGAAATTTAAATGGGTGAAAACCAGAAAGGTATTAGTGACATTTTATAAATTCTGAAGAACGTATTTATTTTAGGCTATGTATCAGTGGCAATGTATTTTTGTGGTTTGAATGACCAATTGAAATGATGTGGTTTTAATGATGAAATAAAGCATCACGACATTATAGTAGTAATGACAAACATATTTTTAAGAATTTATAAAATGTCACTTATACCGTTTTGTTTTTCACCCATTCATTTCATAGAACAGTCGACAACGGTTATAGAAAACTCGAATATAGTGAACCCTTCGTTATAGTGAACATTAATCTGTGGGCCCGTTTCACTTACATTACAAACAAGCATACGAAGATTCGTTTGTGGTGAACCTGAACCTCGGCTACAGTAAACGTAGGAAATAAGTCCTGGAAATTAATTGGATCTCGTATGTTAATAGGAGAATTTAAAGGGTCTTCGGAGAGTGGGACGGTGCTCCAACTGTGTAAGAGGCATTGAAATGCAAGAAGACCGCATTTCGAAACTTAGAGGCACAGGACAATGCAGAATCAAGTACAGAGAGAGCACGAACTCTGGAGAAGGATCTAAAGAAATTATTGAAGAAAAATATACGAAGCAAAAATTGAAAATAATAATTTTTAACGACAAATAAATATTAAAATTTTCGGAACCGGAGTCGACTGGATAACAAAGATACAAATGTGACATTTGCAACTGTTAGGCAACTCTTCTCGGGCCGGTCTTCAGCGTGTCACGATGGGACGCAATCAAAGCGACTTCCTTTAACTGTCAGTCATCGAAGCCTTAGGAAATTCCTAGCAATCAGCGGTAAATATTACATGTGTAACTACGTTTCACGCAACAAGTTCATTGTAGTTAATTCCTCGCCTTCGATTCCCTTCTCTTACATGGTCCAGAACACAAGCAATCGCTCTTGCACGATTGTGCAGGAAGTCGTCACTTAGTGCAGGCCCGGGTGTTCACACGCTTCGGAACTCGGGACCTACAGAGGCAGAAGGATTAAATAAACTGATTGCAGCGCGCACTAGAGATGTCCATCGTTGGGCGTTGAGAAAGACAACACGAGCTGAATTGTAAAATGACTGTTAGGTTCAACTAAACCGAGTATCAATTTATAAAATAAAAAAAAAAACTGATTACGAAGAACATGTAGTACAAACGTATTTTGTAAAAGCAAATAAATGAAGAAAGGATGTAATAAAAATACGACTGACAGGAGAGGACAGCCCAAAAGAGAACAGGAAGACTGGGGCGTTGTCCTCCTGGTCTTATATAGGCCCTTTGACGCTACCCGCCGCCCCCATTGCCTCCTCTCTCAACCGCCGCTTTGGCCAATCTACGTCCACAGAAATTCCCCGTACGTCATCACTCCGCCCTTTATTCAAAATCCGGCGATGCCCGCCGAGTTCCACGTGTTTGTTTCTGATTTGAAGCGCGTCACGACGCTACAATAGTTGGTGTAAGTGTGTGTAAGGGGGAGGATAGGAGAAGGAAGAGGTTGGGAAGATCGTCCGTGGCCCGTTTGGTAGGGCGAGCCGGCCTGCACCTTGGGCACGTCCTGCACGCGGAGGCAGGAGGAGCGCGGGAAGGGCAGCGAGCAGGGCTCGTGCGTGGGGTGCGGCGCGACGGCGGGCACGGCCGGGTGGTGGCAGCGCAGCATGCGCGGCCCCAGCGGCGGCGGGGGGAACGGCTGCCCCATCGCTCAACTCACCGGGCACGACGCGGGCAGTCCACACGGCGCCGAGCACGGCCGGGCGGCGCTGCGACACACCACGCGCCGCTCACTGCTACGCCGTACGGCTTTTCATCTACGCTACGGCAACACGGCTTCTCCGCTACGCTACGGCAAAACTGCTTCTCCTCTACGCTATGGCAATACGCTTTCCCCTACGCTACGGCAAAACGGCTTTTCGCTGTAGCTAGCGGCAAAAGCGGCTTTTCCTTACGCTACGGCAAAGCGGCTTTTTTCTGTACGCTACGGCAAAACGGCTTTTTCTGTACGCTACGTCAAAACGGCTTTCCTGTACGGTACGGCAAAGCGGCTTTTCCTGTACGCTACGGCAAAGCGGCTTCTCCTCTACGCTACGGCAATACGTTTTTCCTCTACGCTACGGCAATACGGTTTCCCCTACGCTACGGCAAAGCGGCTTTTCCTGTACGTTACGCCAAAACGGATTTTTCTGTACGCTACGGCAAAACGGCTTTTCCTGTACGCTACGGCAAAACGGCTTTTTCTGTACGCTACGGCAAAACGGTTTTCCTGTACGCTACGGCAAAGCGGCTTTTCCTGTACGCTACGGCAAAACTGCTTCTCCTCTACGCTACGGCAATACGCTTTTCCTCTACGCTACGGCAATACGTCTATTTGTCTATGCAACGGTATAGATGGAATATATACTCACTACCGTTATATACTCTCTATATAACAATAATATGGCTATGCAACGGTAATATGGCTATTTCTCTATGCAACGGAGTAAATAGAGTATATACTCTATATCGTTATGTACTCTTTATGCAATGGTAATGTGGATATTTCTCAATGCAACGGGAATGCGTCTATTTCTGTACGTTGCCGCAATATGGCTATTACTCTAGGCTACGATAATGTGGCTATTTCTTTATGCTACGGCTCTAGAAGTTCTATGGTTGTAGAAATGCATTTTTTGTGTGGAGGCGACGGCTTGTTTTTTAGTTCAAATCATTGAAGTGTGTTGGTTAGGTGGTATTGGGTTGGTTCAGTGAGGTGGTGTTTTGTTCGTTTGTATTGCGTTGAGTTCGTTGGATGCCATTAGTTTGAAAGGATGGTTTCCGTTGGGTTGACACACTATCATAATTGTCAATACTTTTCAATCTGTGCCTTAGAACGTATCCATTCTATTGTACAACTATGAAACTCTGGACGCTTCATTGAGTATTTTTTGACACGCGTAGTTAGAAGGTAAATGAATGCACGGGTTCAAAAAATTCAAATTCAAATATAAAAACTGTCAGCTTTACTAGGTTCTTTGCCAGAAAAAGTAATTTGCAATTCATTGAATTTTTTACTAAAGAATGAAGTTAATTTCATGTTAAGAACCATAGCAATGTCCGTCATTTGAGGGAGAGAGAAAAGCGGCATTTAGTAGTAATTATTCGGTTGTCTTCGGACGTTGGGCACAAAATACCACACCGACTTTGAAATTGGAAGTAATTGAAAATTCTGCCGTCGAGTTCACACGGATCGATTAGCTCCCTCCGTGCAAGCACTTAACTCGCCAATCATCAGCATTCCACTACACAATTCTTATAATACTTGAAAATAAACAGGACAGGGCACTTTTTGTATCATACACTGTTACGAAGTGACTTACCAAAATATGCCAGCTCGGAAATTCAACAGCTCAAAGGGTTTGTGTGGGAGTTTCCTATTTGAAACAATGGCTTGAAAGAGGAAATTTAGATTATTCTACGATTTTTTTACTTGTAAATTTTGTTGTACCAAATGCTTGGCCCCGGATGAATCTGATTTACTGTTTCATAGATACGGTGATAAGTGATGAATTATTGTTGTATAATTGTTAAAACTCAGAACTGGCTATAAGATTATCTCATAGATAATTAATAATGATTACAAAACATTGATAAGTTGATTATTATTATTATTATAATGGTAATTCAAAACATTTAAAGTTCGTTTCAAAGATCTCTGGATAAGTTCAAACGATGTCAACTATATATAATGGCATATATACTCCTATTTGTATACAATATATATATATAATCTTGATTGAGATTATCGTTAACAGATCGATTAAGGGAATTAATGAAAGAATGGCACAAATAAAATAAATTATTAAAATCAACTTGCAGCAGTTGATTTTAGGGCAGTGCGAGAATCTACCAAAGAGAAAATTCCAACAATGCAGATAAGTGTTAATGCATAAAGTATGTTATAGACTCGTTTTACACACATCCTTTCGACACACGATTTCGGGATGTTTGCGGTCGCGGGCATATACACGGCGGCTGTGTCACCTCCAAGTCTGCAATTTGGGTCCAACTTATATGAAATGTGTCAATATGTATAATATCTTAGTAGCATGTAGTATTAATTAGTGCATGTAGTATATGTTAGAGCATAAAGTGTGTGTTGTGTATGTGGATGCAGTGTGTTCGTTTATGTACGTGTGTGCAGAGGCGGATCCAACATATAATTTGGGGGACCAGGTGCAATCTAGATTCTTATTAAATAATAAATACAATTGTAATTAGATTGTAAATTATTTTGATGGAGTGTATATATGATATTATACAATATATTTTTTTAAAAAAATAATTACAATAACTAACAAGATAAATATTTTAAGTCAATGCTGGGCAAATAAGGAAGAAAACGAAACTCCAGGTCTGGGTGGGGGTGGGGGCGTCGAATGCCCTCACGGGTGGCAGGGCGTGGGCATGAGGACGAGCAGGAGGGGGTGCTTGTGTTTGTGAATGCGCTGTCGGGTGGCGGAAGCGCTGCTCGTGTGTTCTCCATGTGTGTTCGAGAGGTTGTGTTGAGTGCACTCACGGGTGGCAGGGCGTGGGCGCGGGCGCGGGCGGGCAGGGCGCGGGGGGAGGCGGGGGCCGCGGCACATGAGGGAACACGGTCGGGCTCGAGCCTGCG
Organism: Gryllus bimaculatus; assembly: GCA_017312745.1. NCBI lineage: Eukaryota > Metazoa > Arthropoda > Insecta > Orthoptera > Gryllidae > Gryllus > Gryllus bimaculatus. The sequence continues at coordinate 1,475,295 of BOPP01000032.1, forward strand.
CACGTGCACGCGCGTGCGCGCTCAGCGCTGCGCGTCCCGAGGAGTCTCCCCCGCGCCGTCGCCCGTGCGTTGGCCTCGCCTCGCGTCGCACTCGCCACCCGACTTGCGTCGCACTTATCTGTCTTGGCGCAATGCTGGGCTCTTAAAATATCGACTTAACGCAACAAATTAGAGAAAAATCTCTCTTAAGGGCCTATGTCTGGAGATTTTTTTTTGTTAACTGTTTTTAAAAAATTTACATGTATTTAACGCCAAACACTGTGAGTGACGTACTACGAGAAAATGAGTATTCTGTGCACGTTTTCTTAAATTCTCATATTACTCTAACTCATTATATTCAAGTTGAATTCTGAATACAGATGGAAATAACCATTTCTAGGAAGACTTGATCAGGAAAATTCGCTCCAGTGTAATAAAATCCATTTGCAAAGGCGAACAGCTATAGATATTTTCTTTTATCCCTCTTCGTATCCTTTGTGAAGGAAACGAAAACCTGCTGTTACAACATAGAGAACGATAATTTGAAAAACTATATTGCTTCCAAAAACTCTAAAAGGAGTGCACAGGTAGTGAAATATAATTTATGTCCAGAAGCAAAGGAAAGGGTCATCTCAGCATTTGCTCGGATGATCAGGGTCGAAAAATCTGACCGAGGCGTGGGGTCATTGACCCGGAAGCTAAAGTTCAATACTTGTTGCAAGTTGTTTAGAATTCAAGTGGTACAAATGCTACTATTCAATATCACTCAATACCACATAATACATTCAATATCACTCTTAAAATGTTGGATTAAGAAAAATCGAAATAAATGAGTTGTCATTAATGATGTATCTAGGAAATTCTACGAATTTGGAGATTATTTCAATTTCACCACTTGTGCTAGTATTCTTATTTTGTGTTGATCATAGGTTTCATTTATTCCTCAGGTGCCAGTGCAGACTTCCACCTGCTCTGTTTCTGCCAGAGAACGGAGTCTCTACCTCGAGTTCTGGTTAGTACCACATGATTTTGGTAAGCGAGTCTTCTACCTCTTAATATATTGGCAATTAATTCACGACTTTAATTCATATCCCAAGAATTCAAGTAGGAGTAACTATCGTCAGGCGGAAGAACCGAGCTGATCCTCACCATTAATAAACAAATCTTTATTATTATTATTATTATTATTATTATTATTATTATTATTATTATTATTATTATTATTAACAACTCGAAAATTTAGACCGCTAATTCCCTGTCAACCATCCGGGATTTGAATGCCGATTATTACTGGTGGGAATGTAGCACACTAACTGCAACGGGGCGGGATAATTTAAATTAATTCAAATTAGTTAGCGCCTAAAATCAGTAACATAAATGAATGTGACAAAATGCTGCAAGAAATATGTCTGCACATTTTTTGAGCTCAAGAATATCTACTCCCGCTCGTTTATTATGCATAGAGGAATTATAAATAATCGTTGAATGATAATCAAAACTGATTTGTATATTTTGAACGATTTCAGTCAAAGCTTTTCAGAATCACTTCTTCTGTGCCTTGGTTCATATCAAATGATGCAATACAATGAAATCTTATTACATCAACATTCAATAAATGAGTTCAAAGAAACAGCAACGCCTTGAAATGCATCCCAATCATCTAGCTCTAAACCTACTGGATAATAGACAAGAAATGTAGTCTTAATATAATATCTGCCCACCAGCTCCCCCATCGACCCGATAATTAACACTTATTTAAACAGATTCTCTTATTTTGTTTTAATATTGTTCATCCTATACTTAATCCTCATAATCCTCAACAATAATAATTAATAATATTTTATTAATGTTCTAATGAGTTAAATTCTAATGAGTTAAGTGTAATAGTTTTGTTATAGATTTGTGAAAATTACCAAGGAAAGTATCAATGAATTTCTTACTTGTATTTCTTTCTATAAATTTTATGATTCTTTATAGTATTTATTATTTCACCTTTGAAATAGACTGTTAATATTCGTTTAAAAAAGTAATCCTACCAATCAGCGTGGATTGCAACATATGAAATCTAGACATATTTGCATCGGCAAACGAACTATAAACTTCACTTTACATTATCGCTTACCAAATAACACATACCGAGGGTCCTTCTCCTACCGCAACTGGCAAAAGACGCTTTATGTAGCGACATAGTGTATCCAGAAGCAAAACAAGGGACCTGATGCGTAGTCGATTAATGTATCGAAGAAAAGAGAACGAAAAATCTGATCGACATGAAGACAGTGACCCAGAAGGCGAAGTACAACACTTGTGGCATCATATTTAAGTCATTTAGAATTTTAAAATACAAACGTTAACTACTAACTTTAAATCGTTACTAAAATAAGCATCATTTTCGTTTCTGATAGTATAGTATGCGATAAATAGAAACAACAACAGCCCAAGTACTGAGAAGGTTTGATCGTATCTCGCTCATTCGCGCGTCACAAAGTAGAAAGATTCGCATTTGTTGATGAACAATTTAAATCGATAGGCTTTCCCACAGTGGTGGCCGGTGCAGTCGTGTTGATACTTACATGCAGACTGGGTTGCCAGCTATCGGCGGCCATTCGAATCCGTATTTGTGGCACGGAGGAAAAGAGTAGCTATTGTGCGCAATGCTAATCGGAGGAGTGACGGTGATGCCTTTTGGCGCAATTCCACACGCGACCGCCATTTGGGTAAAAGTACAAGAAATTTTAGATTTACCTGAGAAATTTTGAAACTTCCGCCTGAAACGTTAGAACGTCTGTTGATCTGTTTCCATGACACCTTGCCAGAATTTTAGCACGTTTATTTGGATGTAAATGGCAGTATTGAGTATTCGAATAATAATTATTGAATTTTTATTTTTTTTCGACCGCATTTTAAATTTTTGCTTAGTTTCCAAAGGTTTAATGCAATTTTTTAAATTTATAAGGACGTGTCGAGATAATTTTGTACTTTTTCCTAATAAGTACATTTCTATATTTATTTTCCATACTTGTGTTTTTATAACACGTAAATTACTGTGAAATGAAATAATATTTCTTATCCTTGTAATATATTTGTCCAGGATGTGTTCCTTTACCTGCCTAATGACGTCCCAATCTGTATTATACTATTTCGTAGACACTTTGCCAACAAATGCTCACGTATTCAGCAACTTTGCATTTAGGTTCGATAGCAACTGTGACGTACGTTACGGGTGGACTGGCCAGGGAGCTGAATTCACTGCATCTTAGCCCAGAAAATACCCGGGGAGTTGCCAGGATGACTTCATCCCATCCCATCCCATCCCATCCCCCTTCTCCTCCCCTACTTATCGCCTCCTTCCCCTTCTGGGAGAGGTCGATCACAGCAATTTCGTTTGCGATATAGGAGACCTTTGTGACTTCCCGACGACAAACTGAACGAGATTGAACTGAAAATTCTGCAAACGAAGTCAACAGAAAAACGAGAAAGTCTTTCTTGACATCATATAGATTAAGCACATTCTCTGTTATAAAGTAATTAGCAAATATGATGTACGTTTAGTAATCTTCATCTTGAGAATTGGTAAGATTAATATTCTTTATCCGGTCGGACAGAGACGGAGCTTGAGTTTTCTCTGTACTAATTGCAAGTGCCAATTGGGCCAGTGGCTGCCCAGGGCGGAGACCCTAGGATAGTTTTGGACAGATCTGCCCTAGGGAGCAACTAACTCATTCGTCGTAAAAAGCCAAGAACGTGACAAATCTCTTTTGTAAGGGAAGGAACAAGCCTTCAGGACTTTCTAAACATGAACGTTTCGACCCCTCGACCGTTGACAGCCCTGCACCAGGCAGAGGTAGTAGGACTCCCCTCCACAGCGCCATGTGGTCTGGGAGTTTATTTTTTATTTTGATGGGTCGCAAATTATAAAGTGCAGCCTTGCAGCTGTAGTAATTGAATCGGTGATTTGAAAAGGGAAATAAGTCCCTGTTCTGAGAAAAAACGTAATAATGTCCACTGTTGGCATCTGGGACATTTATGTTGTAATTATAAAGCACAAAGGTTCAAGAACTAGTTATTATTGATTGTTTGCGCTACTTTGTGAATGCAAATATGCATTTCTGTGATGAACAGAACCGTTTTTATACCAGGGACCTATTTTCTTTATAACAAATCATTAAATATAAAAAAACAATACTTTTATTTTTGTACTTATGAAATAATATGATCAAAGAATAAATAATACAATGACGTGAATTCACATATTGCGTTCTATGGACATATTTTTACTAAATTCTCTTATTAAATTAACATTAGCATCTACTGATCATCGATTTCTACTTGGCTCTAGTTACTCATTCATGGCTGTGTCAAAATGTTCTGGTAGTAATGGGGATATTCATGAGATGTATCTTACAGTTTTTGAACATCGGTTATTTTCTTTCCTTTGATTGGAAGAACAGCTGAGACATAAACGTCCTTGAAAGGCAAATATGGACGTACCATTCCTTTTGCCAACATGAATGAGTACTTGATAAGCCCATCAATATATGTACTCATGTGCCACGAGATAACGTAAATATTCTCTATGATACGTTAGCTGCTTTACTTGGGAAGAGTCACACCTGCCTCAAACTGAGGACGAGCAACAAACTTGGTTGTCATCTTAGAATAGTTCGACCACCGGATTTTGAAGTCTCTGATGTCTTCGGTGTTTGTTACGGTTGTCGTGAAGCATTTAGGAGTTTCTTAGCTGATAATACTAGTTCATCTGCGTGAGAATCAGAAACTAGTCCCAGGACTTCTTTCGCTTTTCCAGTTATTATAATTTGTAGTTTGCAATAGAATACATACTTTAATATGGACAAGTCTCATTTGTAAACTGATCTATAGCAAAGAAAATCAGTATCTCAACTCTTTTTACGAAAAAAAAGGTACGTGTTTCCCTTAAAGTCACCGATCCTATTATGAGGGGGATTTATTTAAATTACTTACTAAAAGTAGTTTAATACTCTCTATAATCTAAAGATGTAGATACAGCGATATGCTGTTTGGCGAATTTCATTTGTTATAAATGTTTTGTATAAGTGGCCATTTATTTGAATTTTTTTAATGATTCATTTTTAATTATTTTCATGATGCTTATTTTTCTATTCACACTTTCTTCTTTTATTTACATTATATAGTGCATAAACGTTCATGTAACCCATTCACACTCCCAGCATGACACTTTTTTTTGGTTCGCGACGCGATCTCGAAGTATCTGACCGGCTTCCGTGGCTCAGGGCATCAACTGATGTCACCAGTGCCTGGACCGGGAGGTTGTAGGGTTAACGTCCCGTCGGCGTGCGACAGGAGTTTCTAAACAGGCTAGAGATCTGCGACGAATGAAGCCGCTGGCTGGAGGAGAATTCCAGCGGCTGGCTGCTTTGAAGGGTATTTTTCCGTTATTTCTCCGATCAACACCAGGCGAATTCCAAAACAGTACCCTGACATCCGGGCCCCGGACTGCGCGCGATTTTTCCTCTTTGTTCTCTCCTCGCCCCTCACTTCTCCGTACCTTCACTTGCATGCACTACACTAGCACTCATTGGGGAGACCATACGCGAAATGATTAGAGCTTGTTCCAACTGGGGTGCTGCCCCGCTGGCGGGAGATATCTGGTTGGGGAAAACCTTGCCAGCTGACAGGTCGACTAGCCGTAGGTGTGCGCAGAATCTCGCCATCACTCTGGAGAAGATCCCGCCACTTACCGCACTTACCTCAGTCACCGCACAAGTTGAACAAGCACCACACTTAAAGGATTAACGTTATTCGCTGTTAACGCGCCCGGAATCCCTCAAAGTATTCACACATTAATATTTGATTTATATATTGAAAAGTACATTGTTTATTGATACTCATTCGTTATTTACATAATATAGTACATAGTATGTTATATAGTTGATTTAACCCATTGTCCAAGCTCGGCGCTTTTTGCATTGGTTCGCGGGGGCGCTGGCCTAAGCCAAAGCATCAGTGGCGCTCAGCCCCATCGCCGGGCCTGCCGCGTTCCCGCCGCTTTCTTTTTTTGTTTCCTCGCCAGCGCCACTGCGAGGGGCCACTGCACTTAGTTATTCTTTAGGGGCCGTTGATAATATCGTCTAGACAGTCACTAGTCACTTTCAGGGCATGGAGCACGGTAAAAGGTCAGTTTCTAGCCCTGAGCGAAAATGCTCTAATGTTCAGACAAGACAGGTGAATGAAACAATATCCCACCGCGTCGGCTACACTCACTTCAAATATCGAGAACTCCTCCACATATTGTGTAATGTCGTTCATCACGTATTCTCTTACAAGAGTAATAGAATGAGGGTGGTTTACAAATACTAGAATATTGCGATTGAATGAGACTGAAGAGAAAGGGGACTAGTTGTTCTTTGCATCTTTTCGGGAGGAAGGAAACATTAAATAATACTCGCATATTTTATATTATCCTGCCCAATATTTCTGTGTGAATTCACTATTATAGCCTAAACACTCTAATGGCGTGATTCCTTTCTTCACAGTGCAATTTCCCTTACCTTAAAGAACAACTTTTCAAAACAACAAAAAAAATCATTTTTGACTTGTTCCCTTTTTTCTCATGCTGATTCAGTTTACTATTCACTGTGAAGAAGACACATGAAAACATGTTTCTGAAAATGTAATTCAAATGTTTTATTTTTACCAAGGTGTGAACATGAATGTTGTAGTGAAGTGAACTTCTATCCTCTCGTATACTCTATATGGCCCCAAACTCGACGACCGATGGGCTCGCTGCCAATGAGTTCATTCTGGACTTGTGTGTGAAGCCGAAGAGCCCTTCCTTGCTATTCCCGGTGTGATTTTTAACAGCCAATTGTCGATGTTTGGTTTTCGTCAGCGAAGAGCTCCAATAGGCATTTTTCTGAAATGTGTGAGACTGACAGAAAATGTTAAAAACAAAATGATACATTATGAATGAAGCGTGAATGGAAATTAAATAGATAAAAAGGATGGATCAACATCCTTTAAAAATAGAAAAGGTATGAAAATAAATTGGAAATTTAAAAAAATGTTGTGCATTACTTTTGGATTGTTGTGCATTACCTTGTATTTTAGAGTTAGTACAGTATGTTTAAGTACAAATGGTTTGGATGTTTAGTTTATTTGGCTCTGGATGTTGATAGTGTTGTTTTCTTTCGTATAAGGCAGGTATGCGTCGGTGTAGGGCAGCATTAAATATTACATACCTAAGCACTCCGATTACATTGCGTATAATTTTGGCGTCAAATTTGCGATATGTTCCTGTTTGACGTGCTTGTAGCTGCATCCCGAATTTCTCCACTGTTGTAATTGTTTCTACGGAAAAGTCAGGAATCTGCTCTCAAGGCGTCGCTTGCACAACGGAATAAAAAATTGACTCGGTTTTCGCAAGCCTCCACACGAATTCGCAACGCACTCCACTTCCCCTTCTCTCGAGGGAGGGTGGGCGCGCCCGCGGGGAGCAGCTGGGGCTTTCCTCCCAAAGGAGCACTGTTCAACCCCGTCTGTAGGAGGCGTTGGAGTGGGCGGTATTCGGGTTACGTACGCACACGGTTGAAACGTATCAAATAGTTTGGGTTGTTTGGTGGGGGCCTGGTAGGACACAGGCGAAGGCTCATCATTCGCACGTCACATAAATATATTTTGATAGTAACTGACAAATTATTACATTTAGGTGAAAATTTAAATAGAAATAGTACGGAACTTTTCTTGGGTTTCGGTCTGTAAAAAGACGTCATTTAAAGTGCCAACGTTTGGGCTTTCATTAAGCCTCCGACAGGCCACGGTCACTCCGGGTCTCTCGGACCTATGGAAATGAAAGCCAGGAAGTACAAGGAGGAATATGTGTGAAGGGAGAGTCGGTAGAATGTGGAATGGCCTGAGTAAAAATGGCCTGATGAAGGCTTAATAGAAGTCGAAAAGTTGGCACTTTTTTCTGTCTTTTTTTATTGACCGAAACTCAAGAAAACTTCCATACTATATACTATATAAATACTATATAAATGAAGCACGTTTCAATAGAAACACTTTACAATGGGCAAAGAAGACTCGGTGCCGCTCTTCTCGCACGTGCTGGGAGCTGTTGCCGCGTGTGACATCGTAGTCGCGGAGAGAATGCCACCAAACATCGTAATTTTCTGGGACGTTTTTGTGGCACTCGGGGTTGGCCTGGCTACTTGAGGCCATAAAGTATTCCCTGAGACCCTCCCTCGCAAGCAGGTCAAGAGTGGCTGTTCCTAGTCGGTTGTGTACAGGAGGGGTGTCCATGGTCGCCGTAGAACCGACTGAGCTGGGAGCCATGTGTGAGGCGTTCTCTCAGTTTTCGTATGGCAAAGAAACAGGTGGATTTTCTTAGTAATTTTGTTTACATTTCAGGGTAAAACTTTGAAATATTTGGGCAATGGCGCACCAAACTTGTACCCCTCATTGTTATGTTCAGATTTTTATCAAATGTCAGACCTAATAACCCAAATATGGGCGGAAAATCTATATTAGCTTTTACGTGCCAACGTATGAAAATATTATTCTGATATGCCTCACTCCTGCTCACATTTTGAAATTAAGAGAATCATTTTAAAAAATATCATAAAAACAAACTATTTAGATCCTGCCCGACCGAATTCCAGTCGAGGGTAAAGTCCTCTTCCCTTAGACTTTCCAGGAACGAAAAAAACTGACATCCCCAACACATTTAAGTTTTCTGTGTTTAGTTGTTTTATAGTATCTACAGTGAGTCTTTGAACGTCGACTTTCATGCTAATGAATGCTAGAGATGTTATTTTTTCACGCATAAAGCTTCCTCCCTCTCGTAAAAATGTTCTCCATATTCTGAAAGCATTGTTTAACTTAATACTTTGAATTTATATTTTAATGAAACTGCTAATTCTCAAATTTTGTTTTCTTTACATTAAACTCAAAAGAAAAGTTTAAACAAACATACATTTTAATCCCATGAAGTGGATTCTTCGAAATATGGACACAAGTTCTTATTTGTTCGATTTTATTCGTAGCAATACAAATACCGCTCTTCGCAAAAAAATTGCTGCTGCCGAGTGCAAGGAAAATGGGCTTCTGCCTCAGCAAATTGGCTGCTCTCAAAGAGAACACGTGAATAAGTTTTTTTCTTCCTCGTCGTGTGACGTCACCTCTTTGGTAAGAAATAGCACACCGAATACGAGAATATAGTCATAACACCAATTAGGAAAAATTGCGGATTAACAATACTTGTATTTTTTCGTCAAATTCCAAATATTTTTTTGTTTTTGTAATTTTTCAATGTTCTTGGATATCTAAAAAAACCTTAAACATGTCTCTCATGGGTTGCTTGTATTTCCATCAATTAATATGTAATTTCGAAATTAGTAGTAAGCAAATGTTTGAGGTTCTGCTAAGATTTATTTTCGCCTATTTGTGTGCAATAAATACCACCTACTTACAAATTAGTGTGTTTAGCCTTTGAAAAGTGGCGCTCTTGTGATAGAGGCGCAGAACTCTGCAGCTGGTCAGCCCTGAACCAACAGACCTGCGCCAGCCCAGCCTCAAAGCAACCTTTCTACTTCGTATTGCCATAGCAAGGCTGCTTGCTTTTTAAATACGAAGCAGAACGTTGCTTGTTGGTTTAAGTTAAATCTCCATCATTATCTTATCCTCCTGTGCTACTTGAATGGAAGTTATTAAAGAAGTGAACTGAGCGTAAACACAAGTATGTTTTTCTTCGAAGTAGTGACAGATGAAGGGGTAAAATGATACTATACTGAGAACTTTCGTTGTATGGTGGTCTCAAAATAAGTTGCGAACAATGTTTAGTGTGGTTATTCTTCGCAGCGCTCATAACTACAAATATTGAAATGAAGGACAGAAGTGTCCAATCGGAGATTAATGTTCTCACGACATACTGTTGCAAACAGTAATTTCAACAAGTGGGATATGTTTTGTCTTGCATGCTGTATATTTAATTTAAATTTATTTTTATTTTTCTGTAATCGAAATGAGAAGCATACTAATGAAGTTTTAATATAGGGTTATTATAGTTAAATACAATTATTCACTCTTAACAACCATTAAAAGAATTCACTTTCAAATAACCGTGTACTATTTATTATAACAAAAATGTACGTTTATTGTTAATATATTTATAAAAAATTTCATTTTCGGGCACTGCGGAGTTAAAGAGTAAATTTCGTGGTCCTTGCGGTACGCAGGTTCATGTCTACTGCCTAATCTTCTCAAGGCTCTTATCACCACTCGCAGTTAGCGGATATTTCTTCTGTTCTCTGCCAACAGCTGACTACCATGTATATTACGATTGTAATCTAATCCAAAACGAGTCACAAAACACTTTTGTGTTCTGTACGAACTTCCTACGAAATGAAAAACAAAAATAACTGCTAATAGCAACTGCTTCTTGAATGACTTCCTTATGTGTTGGACCGGTTCCCTTATCGAAACCTCTACCCTTACAAGTCCGTGGCATTTTAGAACGTTCTGGAACATTTCATAGTCTTTTACACTTTACGAAAATTCGTAAGTTAAAAAATTCGTTTTAAGATGTTTTCTGGATTTCCCTGAACTTTTTAAAACCATTGAGTATTGAAATATATAGCTAAACCTTCGGGAATGTTAATTTCTGTAACATTTTCTTTTCTGTTTTTTTCATGGAATTATTCAAAAAATTCTAAAAGATACTGTGGACTACACATAACATAACACACACTTCAGACGGATTTCATGACAAACTAAAGCAAACAGCACATTAATGACATTAGAATTAAATATGTAGAATTGTGAATTGGGTAGCATAGAGCTATAGCAGTGTAACAATTAAGGTAAATTGTCCGCTAAATGCTGCGTAAGTGGCGGCACCATAAGTTGTGTTGTAATAATAAACATTGAATATTATTTAACATTTAAAAATTAGTGAAGTTAGAAAAATGGTGCATCTCATTTTCGTTGAGCTGAGCTGAGCTGAGCATCGAAATTGACAAAAGTTGAAATTTTTTTAGGCGTCTGTCTGCAACTTCGGTATGGAGGATTGGGATTTTTTCCTGAATGAAATAAGTCTATTAAAACTAGTTCAGAAAAAAATGCCAATGAAAATCCGTGAATTGTGTGCTAAACCTAAGAAAATTAATTCGAATCCCAGCATGAAAAAAATGCTGCTTCGGAACACTAACGGGTACAAATAATTCTGTAATATTGCATTGCCGTTGCTAATAATACGGGAAAGTATGTGCTGCTGTAGCCGCTGTAGTTTTCTATTAAACGTAGCAAAACCGTTGGACCATTACTGAATTCGCCCCGTCAAGTGCGATGCGGAACTCGTCCGTGCAGTGCTGTACTGAGGTTAGGGCGAGTACGGGAAGATTTGCGCTCGGCAAAGAGCAAGCAATTGATCCTCACTACTCGAGAGTCGTTGAGTTACTCGCCGAATGACGCCTAGCGAGTAGGGATGCGACACAACAAAATATCGATACTCCAAATTAAAACAGTGATAAAGCATCTGTCCAAAACAATCGACAACGTTTAACATCGGTGTATTGGTTGATTTATGTTTCATCCTAGGAGACTTTGGTCTTAAGAATATTCAATTCATGAATATCTGAAAATTATTATAGAATTACGACGGTACTTTAAAAAAATATTAATCACTTCAAATATCCGAACACAAAACATCGACGTTAAAACAGATATTGGCTTCAAGAAAATGATGTTAAAAACATCGATTTAATTTTTGATGTTTTTAACAAAAATCATCATCGATGTCGCATCCCTACTAGCGTGGAAATGAGCAAATGCCGGTCGATCCACGGATCCAATTTATTGTTTGCCGAGGGTGAGAGTGAGGAGGTGGGGGCGTCAGGCGCTGCCGCAGCGCGCGGGCACCACCTCCAGCAGCCGCTTCTCGCCCAGCGCGCCCACGCCGTCCTGGTACTCCGAGTAGCCCAGCGAGTACACGGGTGACGCCGGGCCCTCTGCGGACACAGCGCCACTTCACACAACACTTCCTATCGGAATAATAGAGCAAATTATCAATGCCAACTAGACATCCATGTCTCTGAACATCGACGCTAAAAATTAGATCCTGGATGTTAATAACACATCGACACAGAGCCATTGATGTTACTAAATATCCATGTTTTTAAAAATGCATTAATGTTCATGCGGTAGGAAAATAATTTCACGGTGGTTGCGTTTATTGAGATTTAACTTCAAAAGCACTAGTCGTAATATCGTCAGGGCATTTGAAAAAAATGTGAGGTTAGATAAATCAAAAAATTCTATTAACTTCATTTCTCGACTCATTTCGATTTTAAATAGTTTACACCCTTGGTCACTTTAGTCTGAAAAACGTACAATTTATATCTGAAAATTATGATTATGATGATACTTTTTTCATTGAAAAATAAAATATCAACCAGGTAAAAACATCGAATACAAAATTCGATGTTTTAAAACGTCTGCTTTAAAAAATCAATGTTAAATCCACTGATGATTTTATAAATACCTTGATGTCCACATCAATATCGCATCCCTAAAATCAATTAATTGTAGCAAAAGATGGCGTGTGAGTACTCTTATCCCAACAAATTTTGTTTCTGTGATGGTCTTAAGAAAAGTATTGGTTCAACAGTCCGGCCAATAAAATGAATAACAGGCGCGGTTGGCTATCCTCAGTTTTCTTTTCAGCAGCATGTTATTTGCTTTTTATTGGCCAAATGACGTTAATAAGAATTAGTAACTAACCTAGAAAGATGAAACTTTGGCGTACGAATTAAATGTTGGCGAAGAAATGGCGGCGGCGATGGTGTAACGGTTAGCGAACTGGACTGTTGTACCCAAGTTGGCGGGTTCACACCCGATCGAAGCCGTGGATTTTTAAGGGCGAAAAAATCCTTCGGAGGGGAAGTAAAGCCGGCTGTCCCATGTTCGTAGATTTACTTGCATGTAAAATCCTCAAGCCTAAATGACGCCTCTGAGCTAAATTCAAATCGCCTGTTTCTCGCCCAAGAAATACCTCCTTTCTCTCCTAGTTGGTGAAAGGAGCGTAGTGAAATTTGCGTTGTCAGACGGAAGAGCGGGCCTAATGGCCCGAGTCTCGCCACGTAATAAGGCAATTAAATAAGGCAAATTCAATTCAATTCAAAGAAATTGCCGATTCCGGAATTTCGAAATGAGTAGGCCAAAGAAACTTTCTCTGGAGTTGCGTACATTATTTTGTTAGTATGAATGGAAACTTACAGGAACATATTCTGGTCATTTTCATTAAGCGAAGAAACAGCCATATTGATTCATGTCGTCGCAGTGTTTTATTTTGCGGTTCTCATTTGTTTTACATAACCGTGAATTCTTTGCGATATGCGTACGTCAAAATAGATACCCACACGCGAACCGCAAATAAGTCTCTATTTTTGGGACACTTGGTCCGTCAAGCCCGGAGAGATACGCCAAAGTCTATTTTGCCGTTCGCGTACCCAAATGTAGTACTTTTCAATCAATAAACAGTGAAAATAAGTACTAACTTTCATGCAAGAGTGATGAAAAAGTAGATACACGTGTATGTATGGAATCTGGAGAAGTGTACAATAATTTCGTGGTGATTCGGTGAGTGTTCTCGAGGGGGAACTCAATCTTCTGTGCATTCAAGAATCTGTCCTATGATTTCAGACCAAATCATTGCCTACATTGGTTTAGAGAAAAAAGGCACAGAACAGTGAAATTCATCAATACCGTAGTTGGGATATTTCTTGAAATTCTGTTAGCTCATTCTAGAAACAACTTGTTACAAAGCCGTTGACGCTTTGGCCCTTTATTGAGACTTCATCAAGACTTTTGTTTCTTATTCTACTATTCTTCATGGGCTATGTGTGGATGCTGGGCCTGATTTCTGACGGATCGCAACGAGTGCTCCGGTACATCGGGAATTATTATCACATTGTATTTTAAATATTTATTTATATCGATTAAACTAATAAGTTATTTGAGGCGCGTTTCGGGACCTCCTATTTTATAAATCAAGCACTGTATGTATGTATTTATAAATGTATCTATGTTGTAGTTACTTCATGAGAAAAATGTGTGGAAGGGGAGGTCGGTAGAATGTGGAAAAAAATGGCGCTGATGAAGGGCTCTAATAGGGAGGGTAGTCAAAAGTTGGCAGCTTCTTTTTCTGGTCTTTTTTTAATTGACCGAAACTCAAGAAAACTTCCATACTAACGTAGATACTATAATAAATGAAGCGCGTTTCCAATAGATACACTTTACAATGGTGCAAAGAAAACTTGGTGCCGCTCTTTCGCGAGCGGCTGGGAGGTGTTTGCCGCGGTGGTGACATCGTAGTCGAGGGAGAGGAATGCACCAAAATCGTATTGTTCTTGGGACGTTTTTGTGGCACTTCGGGGTTGCTGGCTACTTGGAGGCGCAATAAAGTATTCCCTGAGACGCCTCCCTCGCACAGCAGTCAAGAGTGGCTGGTTCCTTATCGTTGTTGACAGGAGGGGTCGTCCATGTCCGGCGCAGTAGAACCGACGGGCTGGGAGCCATGTGTGAGGCGTTCTCCTCAGTTTTCGTACGGCAAAAGAATACAGGTGGATTTTCTAGTAATTTTGTTTGCATTTCAGGGTAAAACTTGAAATATTTGGGCAAATGGCGCACTAAACTGTTGCCACCTCTTTGTTATGTAAGATTTTATCAATGTCAGACCTAATAACCAAATATGGGGCGGAAAATCTATATTAGCTTCACGTGCCAACGTATGAAAATATTATCTGATATGCCTCACTCCTGCTCCACATTTGAAATTAAGAGAATCATTTAAACAAATATCATAAAAACAAACTATTTAGATCCTGGCCGACCGAAGTTCCAGTCGAGGGTAAAGTGCCTCTTCCTTAGACTTCCCAGGAACGAAAAGAAACTTGAACATCCCAACACAGTTTAAGTTTTTCTGTGTTTTAGTTTGTTTTATAGAATCTAGCAGTGAGTCTTTTGAACGTCGACTATCATGCTAAATGAATGCTGGAGATGGTTATTGTTTTTCATGCGCATAAAAAGCTTCCTCCCTCTCGTAAAAATGTTCTCGCATATTCATGAAAGCAATGTTTAACTTAATATTTGAATTTATATTTCAATGAAACTGTCTAATTCTCAAATTTTGGTTTCTTTACACTTAAAACTCAAAGAAAAGTTTAACAACAAACATACATTTTAATCCACTGGAAGTGGATTCTGTCGAAATATGGACACAAGTTCTTATTTTGTTGCGATTTAATTCGTTAGCAATACAAATACGCTCTTCGCTAAAAAAATTGCTGGCTGGCCCCTGAGTGCAAGGAAATCGGCTTTCTGCTCAGCAATTGGCTGCTCTCTAAAGAGAAACACGTAATAAGTTTTTTTCTTCCTCGAGGTCGTGTGACGTCACCGTCTTTTGGTAAGTGCACACCGAACACGAAGAAATATAGTCATCAACGCCAATTAGAAAATTGCGGAATTTACAATACTTGTATTTTTTCGTCAAATTTCCAAATATTTGTTTTTGTTTTGTAATTTTTCCAATGTTCTTGGATATCTAAAAAAACTTAACATGTCTCTCATGGTTTGCTTTAATTTCCATGCAAATTATATTAATCGCAATTAGTAGTAAGCAATGTTGAGGTTCTGCTAGATTATTTTCGCCTATTTTGTGCAACAATAAATAACCAACCGTACTTACAAATTAGTGGTTTAGCCTTTGAAAAGTGGGCTCTTTGTGATAGAGGCGTCAGACTCTGCAGCTGGTCAGCCCGAACCAACAAGACCTTGCGCCAGCCAGCTCAAAGCGAAACCTTTTCTACTTTCGTATTGCCATAGCAAGGCGGCTTGCTTTTTAAAATACGAAGCAGAACGTTGCTTGTTGGTTTAAGTTAAATCTCCATATTATCTTATCCTCCCCTGTGCTACTTGAATGGAGTTTAAGAAGGTGAACTGAGCGTAACACAGTAGTTTTTTTCTTCCGAAGTAGGAGACGATGAAGGGGTAGAATGATATATACTGAGAATTCGTTGTAATGGTGGTAAAATAGTTGCGACATCATGTTTAGTGTGGTTACTGGCCAACCGGTATTCTTCGCAGCGCTCATACTAAAATATTGAAATGAAAGGACAAAGTGTCCAATCGGAGATTTAATGTTCTCACGACATACTGTTGCCAAACAGTAATTTCAACAAGTGGGATAGTTTGTACTTGGCCATGCGTATATTGTTAATTTAAATTTATTTTTATTTTTCTGTAATCGAAAAATGAGAAGATACTAATGAAGTTTTAATATAGGGTTATTATAGTTAAATACAAATTATTCACTCTTAAACAACCGATTAAAAGAATTCACTTTCAAAATAACCGTGTACATGATTTTTATAACAAAATTTACGTTTATTGTTAAATATTAAAAATTTCATTTTCGGGCACGTGCGGAGTTAAAGAGTAATTTCGTGGTCTTGCGGTACGCAGGTTCAGTCTATGCCTAATCTCTCAAGGCTCTTATCACCACTCGCAGTTAGGGATATTTCTTCTGTTCTCTGCCACAGCTGACTATCATGTACTAATTACGATTGTAATCTAATCCAAACGAGTCACAAAACACTTTTGTGTTCTGTAAGAACTTCCCTACGAAATGAAAAACCAAAATAACTGCTAATAGCAACTGCTTCTTGAATGACTTCCTTATGTGTGGACCGGTTTCCCTTATGAAACCTCTACCACTTACAAGTCCGTGGCATTTTTAGAACGTTTCTGGAACATTCTAGTCTTTTATAACCACTTCGAAAATGTCGTAAGTTAAAAAAATTCGTTTTAATAGATGTTTTCTTGGATTCCCCTAGAACTTTTAAAACCATTGAGTATGAAATAATATAGCCAAACCTTCGGGAATGTTAATTCTGTAACATTTTCTTTCTGTTTTTTTCAATGGTAATTATTCCAAAAATTCTAAAAGATGTGACTGTGGCTACACATACATACACACACTTCAGACGGATTTGCATGACAATACTAAAGCCAAAGCAGCACATTAATGACATTAGAAATTAAATATGTAGAATTGTGAATTGGGTAGCAATAGAAGCTAATAGCAAGTGTAACATTAAGGTAAATTGTCCGCTAAATGCTGCGTAGTGGCGGCACCATAAGTTGTGTTGTATAATAAACATTGAATATTATTTAACATTTAAAAATTTAGTGAAGTTAGAAAATGGTGCATCTCATTTTCGATTGAAGCTGGAGCTGAGCGAGAATCGAAATTGACAAAAGTTTAAATTTTTTTAGGCGTCTGTCTGCAACTTCCGGTATGGAGGATTGGGATTTTTTTCCTGAATGAAATAAGGTCCTATTAAAACTAGTTTCAGACAAAAAATGCCAATGAAAATCCGTGAATGTGTGACTAAACCTAAGAACAAATTAATTCGAATCCAGCATGAAAAAAAATGCTGCGCTTCGGAACACTAACGGGTACAAATAATTCTGTAAATATTGCATTGCCGTTGCCTAATAATACGGGAAGTCATGTGCTGGCTGTAGCCGCTGTAGTTTTTTCTATTAACGTTGTAAGCAAAACCGTTGGACATTACTGAATTCGCCCCGTCAATGCGGGATGGCGGAAACTCGTCCGTGCAGTGCTGTACTGAGGTTAGGGCCAGAGAAGTACGGGAAGAATTGCGCTCGGTCAAAGAGCAAGCAATTGATCCCTCACTACTCGAAGAGTCGTTGAGTTACTCGCCGAAATGACGCCTAGCGAGTAAGGGATGCGACACAACAAAATATCGATACTCAAATTAAAACAGTGATAAAGCATCTGTCCCAAAACAATCACAACGTTTAACATCGGGTGTATTGGGTTGATTTATGTTCATCCTAAGAGACTTTTGGTTCTAAGAAATTCCAATTCAGAATATCTGGAAAATTATTATAGAATTAAGGAGGTACTTTAATAAAATATTAATCAACTTCAATACCGGAACACAAAACATCGGACGTTAAAACAGATATTAGGGCTTCACAGAAAATGATCGTTAAAAACATCGATTAATTTTTGACTGTTTTAACAAAAATCATCATCGATGTCGCATGCGCCTGGGACTAGCTGAAAATGAAGCAAATGCCGGTCGATCCACGGATCCAATTTAATGTTTGCCGAGGGTGAGGGTTGAGGGTGGGTGGGGGCAGGTGGCGGGGGCGTCAGGCGCTGCGCAGTGCGCGGGCAACCACCTCCAGCCAGCCGCTTCTCGCCAGGCGCGCCACGGGGTGCCGTCCTGGTACTGCCGAGTACCCAGCGAGTACACCGGGGCCGCCGGGACCTCTGCGACACGCGCCACTTCACACAAACACTTCCTATCGAAAATAAGCAAATTAGCAACGCCAACTAGACATCCATGTCTCTGAACATCGACGCTAAATGATCTTGATGTTAATAACACATCGACACAGTAGCCATTGAGTAACTAATATCCATGTTTTTAAAAATGCATTGAGTGACCATTAAATGTCCATGCGGTGGGAGAATTAATTGTCGTGGTTGTTTATTGAGATTTAACTTCAAAAGCACTAGTCGTCATGTGGTCAGGGCATTTGATAAAAAATGAGGTTGGATAATTCAAAAATTCTGAATGAACTCGTTTCCGACTCATTCGATTTTAAATATTTTACACCCTTGGTCTTTGGGTCTGAAGAAACAACTTGTTAGCAAGAGCCCTTGATGTGTTTGGGCCTTTAATTGAGACTTCATCAAGACTTCTGTTTCCTTATTGTACTGATTCTCACATGGTGGGCTATGTGTGAGATGCTGGGCCTGATTTCTAACGGAAACGCAACGAGTGCTCCGGTACCCTCGGGAATTATTATCAGCATATATTTTAAAGTATTTAATTATATCGATCTAAACTAATAAGGGAATTTGGGGCGCGTTTCTGGAGCTGAATATGTATAAATCAAAGCACTGTATGTATGTATTTATAAATGTATGCTATGTTGTAGTTACTCTCATGAGAACTGCTAGAGGAAAAAATCCCGAAAGGGCTAGAAATGATGGGTCGAAACACAGATTTGTTTTAGCCATGTTACTAATGGATAAGTTATTTGATTTTGAGGAGGTGAACATCAATTACCGAAATGGTACTTCTACATACTAAATAACGAGGTCACAAACATTTACTGCTTATCCACATATGCAATTTATTTCCGCGATTGGTCCTGAGGTTACAATGGCTTTTGAGAAGAGCGTTGCGTGACGAAGGGTCGAGAAGAACGCCAAGCCCCGTCGCGCGGGGGCCGGGGACAAGGATGGCCGAGTGTGGTGGTGGCGGTGGGGTGGCGGAGGGAGGTCTCGGGGGGCGGGGGTGGGCCGCGCCGGGTCCGTGGTGAGCGGAGGGGGGCTGAAAGGGAGCGGCTCGCAGCTCCTGGCAGCACGTGGACGCTGGGATGCAGTCACAAAGGAAAAAAAAAGTCCGTATATTTCAGTCTTGTCAGGCACTTTCTTTCGTTGTATTGACCGTTCCTGCCTTTTTTTGCCGGGCGGTCGTTGAAACATTTTTCTCTTTCTTTCTCCTCTGTCCTTCAACTTACCATTTAAAAAAATCGTACTCATGTAACTGCAAAATTCCTATCTTTTCTTCGATCTTACGTTGCCGACTTAGGGTAATAGATTCTAAAAAGTCTCGTTGAGTACAGATAGTTTTAATTTCCATGTAAGCCAATTATTTAAGTAAGGTAGCTTTTTGCCACAGAGCAAAAAGTAAAAAAAAACCATCTATACCGGGTAAAAAGAAAAAAAATATATCTTTTACCTGAGAAAACTGGCGTGGTACAGCGAAGAAACGAAGAAATCAATAATATTTGGATTTTGAATCAACGATTTTTTTAATAAAATTAAAGTTTGTAGAGAGTTGTAGATTTGGATTTGGCAAAACAAATACGTAATCCTTGAGTATTGACTTGCCAATGAGTTACAAAAGTTGTGATTGATAGTAATTAGATTAACAATTATTTACGAGAAAAAATATTTTGGTAGTCATTTTCCTT
>BOPP01000032.1:1512782-1539748 GCA_017312745.1 Gryllus bimaculatus
GTTGTCACATCTTCCGGTAGCTCACTAAATGAGGATTTCTCCCCTCCTTCTTGAAGTAGTAAAGTCTGTATTGTTTTAGGAAATGAATACTTGTGCTATTAGTTGCTTTTTAATTGAGTCTTTCCATTATTACAATAATGATATATCAATAAATAATTATTTATTTCTATAGAATAATAACGGCATTAATTGACATTAAATAAACATTTATATCTCTTATTTATATATCAGTATAAAATAATGCTGCTGGTTTAATTTTTTGTCATTTCTAACAAATGGAAACCTGTCGAGACGCAGAATATTGAAAAATGTTTCGTGTTAGTTTTTACTGACCCAGTAATGTTGTCAAGAGGGTTTGTGTAGCTTAGGTAGAGTTTAATCGTATCTGGTACTGTGATAGTGTGATATGAGAGTGTGATAGAGTTCATGGCATTGTTCGTGCTGTAGTGTACTATTGTTACCATTTTCTTCAAAACAACAATCATTGTTTTCATAATATGGATTATATTGTGAGAGTTGAATTATATTATTTATATTTAAAAATACTCGAATGTATTACAAATGCGCACATTGCTACACAGCGAGTTCAAACACACTAATTCTATGCAACTTACATCCGCATTTGCAGGTCGCTGAAGACTGTCGACAGCTGAATCGTTTGCGTGTTCTTCAAATTTGCTCTCAGTTTCCATCAATCACCCATTTGTTCTGTGACCGTTTAAGAACGCTACCTTTATTGTCTTGAAGTTTCACTCAAGTACCTCTACCTCTGAATATGTATGTTGCTTTTACTCTTTTAATGTTTTTATTATTTTTATTTTGGCTAGTTGCTCTGTGGTGTGATCGTTGTCTTTCCTAAGTTTTTAACCTAATCTCACTTTTTTTTTATTTTACCATCTAGAACATTATCTTATTTTTAACTTTGTTTCATCGACATCCGCTTTCCTTTAGGCTCTGATGTCTTTCATTTTTTGTTTCTTCAGTCTTCATGGTTTTTCGCTATCATTTCTTGACTATGTGTTTCTTTGTTTACACTTTCAACTGCATTTTCAGTTTCGGATGCTTTTCCATCATACACAACTTCCGTTCCGCATTCAGATACCATTATTTTCTGATCTTCGGTTTCTGAGGGTTTGCTTTTATTTTCTGTTACTTCATCATTTGTGCTCGTGGCCTCACCAGCTGTCTGATTGGCCGTTTGGCTGGTTTCGGAGTCTCCAACGTCGCCGGTGATAGTCTCTTCAGACAGACGGTTCTTGTCACGCAGTGGGCTTCGGAGGTGGCTTGTTTCCTTTGTTGCAGCTCCCGCGTCGTGTTTCTCTTCGCGACGCGGGGTTTTTAGCGAATCGCCCTTGTCGCACTCGTCAACGGCTGCCTTCGCGCTGTCGTTCCGCGCCATCGCAATTGCGATCGCAGTTGCAATCTCGATTTCTGACTTCGCGTCTTCGTACTCGGTGCTGGATCCGTGACTTTCTGACTCCGTCAATGGAGAGAGCTCCTTATTCTTAAATATTCCTGCAGACGACTGGGACGAAGCTTCTACGGAAGCTACCGAGGTACCCTCCGAACTGCATAGTGCTTCCTTTTCAGGTTCTTTAACGAGTGTTTCTGTGGTACTGATTGTTTGCTTGCCACATTCGTCCTCAGACGCTGTTTCTTCTTCGACGTACAGTGGTTCTGGTGGTTCTTTCTGTTTCTCTCTTTGGTACTTAACAAATGGAAACTCTTGTCTTTCTGATGATTGTTCATGAAGCGTGTTTTCCTCAGGAACGTTTTGATTCTCAGGTGCTTCATTTTTTGGAGAACTTGTTGCCTCTACTGACGTTAATTCATCCATCGGAGCTAACTTGCTCAAAGTATGTGCAGTACTTACTGCACTGTAAATAACGGACACGTTTGCCGCAGCTTCGTCACCGAAGGGAACTCTCTGCGATTTAGTCGTTTTTTCACCTTCCTTGGCCAACGATTTTTCGGAAGAGTGGGGTTTCCTTTCTTTGAGCTTAAACATTGATATTGTGATTCCGAAGTCCCACAAACCCGCTTTTTGTCTCCCCTTTTCGGATGGAGAAACCCTTTGCTGTTTAGCCGTTTTTTGTTCTGCATTTTCCAAATGAGTTTCATGTGCGGAAGACGGGGATCCACTCTTCTTGATAGTAAAAGTTGGTATTGTGATTCCGAGGTCCCACACACTCGCTTTTTGTCTCCCCTTTTCGGATGGAGAAACCCTTTGCTGTTTAGTCGTTTTTTGTTCTGCATTTTCCAAATATTTTTCATGTGCGGAAGACGGAGATCCACTCTTCTTGATAGTAAAATTTGGTAATGTGATTCCGAGCTCCCACACACTCGCTTTTTGTCTCCGCCTTTCGGATGGAGAAACTCTTTCCTCTGTAGTCGTTTTTTGTTCTGCATTTTTCAAATACTTTTCATGTGCGGAAGACGGGGATCCACTCTTCTTGATAGTAAAATTTGGTAATGTGATTCCGAGGTCCCACACACTCGCTTTATGTCTCCCCTTTTCTGGTGGAGACACTCTTTGCTGTTTAGTCGTTTTTTGTTCTGCATTTTTCAAATATTTTTCATGTGCGTAATATGGAAATCCACTTTTCTTGATCTCGAAAGTTGGTATTGTGATTCCGAGGTCCCACACACTCGCTTTTTGTCGACCACATGCCTCTGGTGAAATTCTTTGCAGCTCTGACGATTTTTCTTTTGTGTTGGGCAAATATTTTTCATCTGTAGAAAGACAGGATTTACTTTTCTTGGTGTTACCGATTAATTCCATGTTTCCGGGGTCAAGTACCGTTTTCTGAGGACCATCTTCGTCTGGTTTCTGCACCTTGAGGGAAGACAACATTATTTAGAAAGAGAGTGAAATATAGAGGAATTTCACTCCATGATATGTTTAGCAGGTGCATCTTCAGACTCGCAGAGCTGTGAGATTTTGTGACTTTTTCAATCTAAGAGTTTTCTTCTTAAGTCTATCTGCATTTTATGGACGTCAACAACAAATCGTCCACTTGCGTAGGACCTTCGTAATAGTTTTTGCTAAATGAGCTTGACTCTACAAATTGTGGCTGGCTTGATTCGCCTTTCTTGCAGCTAATTTTAGGTTCTGGGTGTTTTTAGGTGCCGTATTCCTTTAAAGCAACATTATTATCATTATTTCACATTTTTTGATCAGTACATAATTCTTTTTATTTTATCATTGTTCATGTTTGATCATCTTTGCATGATAGCTTTCAGTGATGACGATTTAATGTTCAATTGCAGGTCTGTAATGAACATAAGAATCGATCTTCACACTGATAAATTGGATTCTCATAGGTAAAATCTGTAATGTTTGTTTGAATCCCATGAATATCTCTGTATACATTAAAATGAGTATTACATTAGAAATGATTCCCTTGATTAGCCGGATCACCCGGATTACGTTAGTTATTACAAATACAAAGAAATAACATATTCATCAGACCTGTTATAAAAGAAATAGAAAATTAGTTGAAACGTACTAACTCCGAAATGTTAGAAAATAGTTCCTCAAAAAATTGTGAATCTGACTACTGTATCATATTTTGAAGAACATTTCATAAAAAAGCCTCTCGATATGGAAATTCATGTAATAAAATAATAATGTTTATGTAATTTTTCTCTACATATTTTAATGAATTTTTTTCGTTGTTGCTTTAATTTCAGGATTTATTAGTATAAATGCAAATTGCTCGTGATAGTATTTATTCCTTATTACATGTCGAATAAAATTATTTTCATATTCTCAATTAATATAGCGAATAAAATGTCAATAATAAGTGAGCCTCAAAAATGCAGAAAGCTTGAGAAAAGTTGAGTGATTCAGTATTCAAAAATGTTCTGCAATTACATGATCTTGGAGTGAATATTCCTCTTATTATTTTTTTTTTTATTTCATCTAAGAACGGATGTTTTAAATGAAGTACGCTCTCCCTAAGAATGTTTAGAATGTAGTGCCATTTTTGTTTCGTATGAAAGATATGAATTACAAGATTTGTCTTATAAACGGCTTCATCACAAGAAACCTTTTTTCATCTACTTATTCAATAAACTCCATATGTTGGAAACGAAATATACCCAAAATAAGTATTTTAAATTCAAATTATTTAGAAATTGTATCTAGTAAGAATGATATCGAGAATATTAAATCGTAACGATTGAATGCAGTTGGTCAAACATGTTCATCACGGTTTTCGCGAAATCTATATTAATAATTTCAAATTCGAAAAGAAATTTAGGAAAAACTGTAGAGCCTAAAGCCATTTGAGAGGTAATTTTGTCTATGTTTTCTAATATACTCATGAACACAGGGAAAATACAAAAACGCCTGTATTACTAATTTCCAATGCGGTCATAAATTGAAATAAACCTATGAAGCCTTCGGTAAATAGAGGAGTGTGTGTGTTTCATGTTGCTGTTCTTATAATCTTGGCACTTTGTTAATATGTTTTGAACGTGCCGATAATTTGTTGTATATTTTTCGTTCATGGGATGTCTGATGTGAACTCTTATGAAGATGTTTTGTTTTATTTTTTTCAATTGGAATATTTTTCAACATTTCCATATATTCATGTGAAGTCTCAAAATCATTCATTGGAATTGGATGGATCTCTTACACTAGAGTTAGTTCTATCTTGTCCTTATAATGGATGTCATTATTATTATTAACAATATATAATGAACAGAACTGGCCATTTCTCATATGTGCATTCTTGCTTATCGTAAATTTTGACTTGAGAGAGTAGGCTTCCGTGCCTGAGTCAGAAACTACTTGGCTGCCCAGATGTCCTACTCACAGGTGCCAACGTTTCGGCCACCATTTCTCCCTGAGGAAGGTCCCAGAAACGTTGGCCCCTGTGCCTAGGCGCGGTGGCTCCCGGACAGCCAAGTGGTTTCTATTATCTTTTGACATATTGTGGACTATCTCATCGAACGTTGCCCTATGAACCAATTCACCTGGACACCATCAACCCGTCCATCGACCATCTGTACAGTGTGACGGGGCGGCGCCGAGGAAGGGGGAGAGGGGGGGTCAAAATTTATTTTGGTTCTTCGTATATTCGCAGGTCACTAAGAGCCCAAAGATAACCTCAGAATTGATACAGTACTATATAAATTATGTTTATGTGTCTGGCTGACACGCTCGCTTGTGCCGCCCAAATATTCCAAGAGAATTTTCGAAACGTTTGTGGATCGCACGTAGGCGACCTCGTCAGGTCCAAAATTTATTTTTGACCCCACATTTTGGACATTCGCGGTTACGGAGCGCCCGACGTCGGCCACGAATCGTCCACATTTTCTACCACTTCTAAACATATTGCGGACTCGCCGAAACCTTCCAAAGTGACCTTATGCCATCTTTCCTTAAGTCATTCCTTTCAATACTGCAGATTCGGGTCGCTCGAAGACGAATTTGTGGCATTCAAGTTGGCTTGACGGGACGGTTACGGGTTGGTTACTTCGGACGCTCACGGGTTGCCGAGGGGCTCTGTCGCGTCCATGCGCCAACCAACTACTTATTTTTGCACCAAGGGCGCTGTAGGGATTCTAATGATCGAGCGCTGACAAAAAGCGAGGGCTTTCTGTCGCCGAGATCATTAGAACTAGTTAAAGGCCGTGGCCTAATTTTAAGTATTTAAATTTACTTATTTACTAATTAACTGGACGTTAACTTGACTCGGGTTGTCTTTTGTTACTTCGGTCCCATAATTCCGTCCGTAAAAGATACTGTTGCATCATTCAACTGTTTTCATATTTCCCTCGCCTCCACGATCCTCTCGGTGAGTTACGCAGTGTGTATCGATAAGGCAGTAGCAAGGAACGAGGGTTGAGTAAGGAATGCGCTTATTTGCGAAGCACCTTTGCGGGGTCCTCGTGGCGCGGCGGGGGCGGGGGCGGCGGCCGGGGGTGCAGGGGCCGCAGGTGGGCCAGGCCAGGGGGCTGGAAGCGCGTGGCGGAGAAGTGGCGAGCCAAAATGCACCCCGTGGCGAGGGCGGCGGCGGCTGCCGCGAGAAGGCAGAAATGACAGCCAGAGAAAGCAAGTGCTAGAAATTGACATGAGAATAATATGATCATGTAAATTTCATTTTACATTCACAACTCTTTTAATAAGCAAACATGAAATTGAAATATTACAAGGAATATGAAAGCGTAAATGCTAAAATATTAATGATTTTTGTTTATCAAAAGTACGCAAAATATGATTCTTCAATTCCAGTATTTGTGTCAGGTACGTATATTAACATTGGATTAACATCGCAGATACATTAATCTTGGATTTTTAATTATTAAACTGATAAATTCAATTTGTCCAGAACTTGATTCAATATCAACGTAAATGTATGGACCTTTGTTCTTCGCCGTTTCGCTAATAATACACAGGAATTTTTAGGCTTAAGAATACAAATGAGCAATTTTTAGCCCACGAATGCCAAAGTATAAAAAATAAGTGACTACTTATGTTGTTTCTTGCTATTGCAAATAATAAATAAAATGTGTTCATAATATATTCGTTTGTCTTCTTTAAAAGAGCAAAATAGGTGTAAGTAAGACTACTTGGATGACAGCTTTAATAGTACAATATCCTGACCTACGTAATCAGGGAGATCGACGGGATCGTCATTGGATGTCGGCGCATGCGCAAGAGGATTCTCTCCAGAATTGTGTTGCGTCTTTCCGATCCACGACTTGCAAAATCTCACTGTTATACGTAGTATATTGATATTAAAGTTTATTTATTGTATTACAATGTTTAACATTTCTATGCGAGTTTGCTCGTAGACGCGTTTTATGTGAGAATATTTTAAATATCATTGTCAGATTACGTCCTTACGTTTACATATTCTATACAAATTGGCAGCTTCGAGTTTGTCCAGAGACCTGTCGGGATCCGAGAGCTTGTCCCGGCTGGGGCGGTGACCGCTGGGGAGAGGTACCTGGTGGGGGGAAACCACCCACAAGCCGTCTTGAGGATCGGCACCGGATCTCATCGTCCAACAGGGGCGAACACGCCTGTCGGTATAAAACATTGACTACACTAGCGAGACTAACGATATGTACCTTAAGAGGCTGCGTCCGCGTTGGCCGAGGGAGCGCGGCGAGGTCCGCCGGGGCTGGGCTGGGTCGGGGGCGGGGGCGCCTCTCGCCGAGACTTCCGGGGGGCAGCGGCTCCTTCCGGTGCTAAGCGACGTCGCGCCTCCACTTGCATCCGGCGACCTGCGGCATTGTTCGTGCAATCCACTTCGCTTTGTTGGCGTCTGGAAATCAGGGCGATTGGCGAACGTGTTTTTACGAGCGACTGAAGTAGGGGTGCCCAACGAGCAAGGCCTCAATGGCCACAAATTAAAACTTCAATATGTTTCATTTCTCAGGCGAGCCACACCTGACTTCCCCGTAGTGTTGACATCGGCAGTTTGCGCGGCTGCTCTGAAACGGGCAGGGAATGGAACTATGCATGATATCAACCCCACCATGCATGACGCAGTAAACACGTTGGGATAATTTTAAATTTCTGGATTTACTATAAAAAACTCTTATATGTAAACTTAACCTGTTTTTACATTACGGGGGCAGAGCGGCAGAGCGCGTGCGCTAGGCGCGCAGTGTTCTCACTCAATATGGAAGCACGGGACCTCGCTTTTGACTACCCTTGCGCGGGTCACAATAAATGGCACCGCCGGCCGCTAGTTGGACAACCCTGGACGAAAGCGTAAAGCGAATTATCTTGACCAAATAAAAATGTGAGGCGTTCGATACTCCTAATATACATATTTTAATAAATTATACATAATACACCTCTTGGCAAAATTTGAGAAACAAGATTTTGCTCCACATAACACCTTTGTTCGCAGCCCACCTCTGCCATCAGCAACTCGGAATCATTCGTATTGATTATTTACTAACAGATATCATGAGATCTCTCAGAACCATACTTATAGCTTAATCTGGGAAGAATATGACGATATTTATAATTCAATTATATTCTAAAATTTAAAATTCAAGTATTATTAATATATTTTTAAAATACACCGAGAGACAGACCGCTGAACGCAGATTCAAATTGTCTAGATCATTCGTTTTATGTGTGCTTCAACTGTTTGAAGACTTTTTGAATGTCTGTCCTGTTTGAAACGACCGGGAGAAGGCTACAATATTACCAATCGAATACACCGCTACAAAATATTTTGGATGGGCAATAACTGATGTCATTTGGAACACGAAAACGCAAGAGTACCTGTTCCACTTGCGTGATTTGTTTGAAAATCCTAAACCTTCTGCTTTTGGCGAATGCTCAACTATCTTAGATCATTATGCTTCTTTTGTCTTAGAGCAAAACCCCTAAACACCGTGCGGCAGTCCGGTGTTGGAGTCCGCCGTCCTGATGAGAGAACGTGTTTACTACTCGGTAGTCCATTTCGTACACCCAGTGATTTTGTCTACGGAGCCTCCCACGCATGCGCACGCGTCACTCTGAGCACGCGCCGCGCTGACGCATAGACGCCGCTGTTGTTTTGTTTCCTCTCTCTCCGGTGCGTGCATCTAAGCACTACGTCGCATACCAATGGAGGGGGAGGGGGGGGCGCGACGATAGATTCCAGCGCAGTATATTCTCTCCATCTTTGTCTAGGTAAGGAGTTACCTTTTCATTGTTTACGACTTTTATTATTACAACCTTTTCTACGCCCATGTGAATGTTTCGAAAATAGATGCTTAACGGGTGTTTAAAAAATAAGATTAAAACGATGCTATGACAGGTAATCGCTACAAGGAGACTCCAACCTTAAACACGTCAAACTGTTGTTTCAATATCTGTCGATTAAGAGATGTTGTGAATGTGGAGCAACCTACTAGACGTTGAAGTAGTTTTATTTGTAATGACCTCGTCATCAGTGTACATACGTAACCAAACGTAAAAAGAGAAAATATTTAACATAAAGATACCCTTGCCATTATTCAGAAACAATATATTTTAATTCAATTAATGCATAAAAATATTTGTAATATATTGCTAAATATATGTTTCATGACTTCTTAAATATAAATACTACTTTCATTGATAATATAACTTATTTTGGGTCCCACCGTGTACACGACAATGTTCTCAGAGTTCGGAATGGCATTGTTATGCAACTATTAACAAAATGGACACAATAACTTGTTTTCGTGTTCAACATGACACCTACTTTCTTCCCGATAACTTCCATCATAGAATCCATCATACCAGATTTTTTGCTGACTGTGTACACGACATGCGAGAGAATGAAAAATAGATACATAAGAACTCTATTAAGAACTATCCATTATTCTAAAGCATTCAAATGTGTTATTTGAAACGAGAGCAAATTTCATTGGTAAAATTCCTGGATTGGATTTAATCAACACGCCCTCAAAACCAAAAATCGCCAAAACAAACAAACAAACAAACAAACAATGTTTATAAATGAGGCCTCTAAAGAAAGAGAATGTAACGGAGATGTGACAAATTGCACTTTGACTTGAAAAATATGACGGACAAATTCAACCCATGCAGTCAGTCAGCTATATTGTTAAATAACTTCTAAACGAAGCGTTCTGGGGCCTTAAAAACTAAAATTTTCAGACCTAAGGCCAAAGAAACAATTTTTACACCGTAATCTATAGAATTCTTGGACATTCTATTAGTTTTGTTGGTTCGTCACTTATCGCTACACTCAATGCCACCTATATTTCAACCATTGGTGATGGTGGCCGTCTTTGTGACGTCACGATTAGAATGCTTAGATTTCTCTATCTTATACTATTTACGCTTTCTGTGTACACCGTGGTTTGGGCAGACGCGGTTTATTTGCATAATTATTAATTGAAGATTTGTTCCCCCAACAACAACTAGAAGTATTATTAAAAGTTGCTTGACTCCGATGAGGACTGTTGCTTATGCGTGTAGTGAAAACATTCATTTAACGTTTTGTCGAGGTCTGCAAGTGCCGTGTACCTGATTGTGGTGGGATGTGCGTGTACAGTGAAGAATAAAGACGTGTCTTGTTAGGTTTGGTTTGTGTTTTACCTGCACCAGTATTATCATTATGAGCATTGATTTGGTGAAACTTTCAAGTCAACGTGTTCAGTCACGTAGTTTTCTCAAGAGTAAAAAACTTTTTTGATATTTTATGACTATCGCGAAAAGCGATAAGCTGTCAAAGAACATTGAATAATTACTTCAAATATTTTCAAGGAAGTGTTATAAATGTTCCAAGAAATCTCTAGTAGTACTCTCTCGTAGTTCTAGATAAATCTTTATAGAAAATTTCTTTTCAACATCAATTATTGTTGTTGTTTTTTTACTTTTGATATTGTGCTAGTACATTGGAAGTTACCTTTTTGAATTGAATTGAATTGAATTTGCCTTATTTTACGTGGCGAGACTCGGGCCATTACGCCCGCTCTTCCGTCTGACCACGCAAATTTCGCTACGTTTCATCTGGCAGAGAAAGAAGGTCATTTCTTTGGGCGAGAAACAGGCGATTTGAATTTAGTTCAGAAGGCCGTCATTTAGGCTTTGAGGATCTTTTCACATGCAAGTAAATCTACAACATTGGGACGCCGCTTTACTTCCCCCTCGCGAAGGAAGGCGTATGAAGGATTTTTCGCCTTTAAAATTCCACGGCTTCGATCGGGTTTGAACCCGCCAACTTGGGTACAACAGTCCAGTACGCTAACTGTTAGACCATCGCCGCCGATTAGACCACCGCCGCCGATTAGACCATCGCCGCCGATATACATTATACATATACGATATACATTATACCTTTATACATTTTTTACAAATAAATACCGTTTCGTTGACATCTTTCCTTCTTAAAATAGGATAGGGAAGAGTGTGCGTTTTAGCATGTGAGAGTTCTCGCACGGGTACGTGGAGGTAGTAGCGGAAAACTTGTGCTATGTTCATAGCAAGAAAATTAATTTTCTTTTCCTTGATGCAACATGTATTTCGCATCACCATAGAATATGCAGAGTTACCAGTTGTCCTCGTTATTTATACATATCTCGTAAAAACAGTGGCTAATTATTGATCCATTTGTCACCAAAAGTCACAAACATTTCATCAATGCAATATCCCAAGACATTTGTGAAACGTTTAGGATTGTGAAACGAACCATCAACAATCGTGATTCACCGGATTTCACCAATGTACTAGTAAGTGCATTGTAACTATAAAAAACCTGTGTTTTCTAGAATTATCCCAAGAATATTTGAGAGGGTATCAGGCCGACGCCCTCTCAATGCTATCGGCTAAGAATTGTGCCAATCATTTAGTCTTGCCGAGAGGAATCGAATGAACAATCGACTGATCACCTGTTTAAGCACCATAAGTCATATTCTCATATCATCCAAAACGCAGTTTTGTTGCTCAAAAACAACACGTTTAACCGAGAAATTTCGTAGAATATTCTGGCTGGACCCCCAGTTCATCAGGAGACTGAGACGTGTCGATTACCGTTAGTGATAGACGGACGTAGGTCACTGCTTACTGTAAGGCTATTCTGTACACTGAACCATTGAAACCAAACTAGTCTAATTAAATTTTACAGTGAACATTATTTCACTTAAATGCGTTTACAACACATCAAATTGACAGAAAATTAGCGACTTTTCGAAATAGTGTACACAACGTTGAACAATTGCACTGAAAATATTTTATTTATGAATTTAATCTATCAAATACACCTTGATTACGTGAGAAGTCTATGTGTTATATGGAAAAAAGGTTAAATTTTACCGGAAGTTGCAATCTTCAGACACGAAGTTATAGTTTATAACCTGAAGTAATTTTTATAGACATATGTAAATCAGTTAACTCTGAGAATGTACACATTGAATACGTTTGAATAATTAAACAAATCATTTTCTTTTTTTTGTTCAATTCCTTCGCAGTTGTGTGTCAGAATGAAGGTCTTACTTACCTCGCATGTCACAATTTCCACTTCGCACGCTTAGTACTTACACATAAATGTAATGTCGTTTGGATGAGGGTAAATCAACTGTCTGTTGCGTACAATGCACAGTACTTTCAAAAATTAATTTTTCACAGCGAACTGCAGAAATATTTCATTTCTCCAATACCTGCTGTTGCTAAGGAGACTGAGTCAATGCCATCCTAATCATCCAAACATAAAAAAAGCGATTTCTTATTAAAGGTCGTTGTTTTGATACTCAATAGATAGCATTATTAATGATAAAAATATTTCACTGTTCTCCACATGTAATCCGTTTTATCTGTATATAGTAAATGTAAAGATTTATACTCGCATACAAATTAATGAGAAATTAAATTCTAATTTTTATTTATTGACTTTTACATAGTGAATGGTTTGATGTATCATTTCTAACTGCCATTTTTGCATTTCGGTTATTTATATATTTAGATCTACCAAGGTCATTAGGGACTGTTTTAAAGATGTCAACAATATGCACTGTTTCACATTGAAAAAAATGTGAAGCTAGATATGCATATTACAATAGCCAGTGATACATTATACAAGTTTTGCAGTTGCATGTAATGCATTAAAAGAATGATATACTTTAGGACACACTACGCACATCTAAATTGTGATGTTCATATCACGTCACAGGAAGTAGAAAATTAGATGCAACGGAGAAATGTTACATATTTCAGACGTGCAGCGGTCGACGCGAGGATTGGAAAAATTCTCCATTAAGCATGACTAAAAATTGATGGCCTTACTTCATAAGATAAAAAAGTATTGTAGTCGTGCGCCCGAAAACGTCAGCTATTTTGGAAGCAGTGATATCTGGGCGATCTCTTATCTTGTACGAAGAGAAAAGCCGAACGGGATGCAATCGGGTTTGACTTCTTGAGAAGGTATGCAAAAGTCTTCGGAAAAATTGACTCTGGGATATAATCGGAATACGTGTGGGTACCCGTGATTTAATCGAGGGTAAGAAAACGGGAATGCAAGGATCATTCAATCATTCATGCGACATTAATCGTAACGACTCGTTTACTAACGTTGGTGAAACTGATTCTTAACTAGAAAAGACCAACGTAAAATCTATAGGAGGAGCTAAAATTGCCCATGGGTTTTATTATAATCGGTGACTCTAGATGGGACGCTTGTGTAAATATTTTGAAAATTAAATGTTTTAACTACTTTTAATTTGATTCCAGTTTTTAAAACACTCATAAAATTATTGCAAACAAATATTTCAAATTTATCGTGTTTCATTATTCTCTAGATACCTATTAAAAGCAGGAAATACCAATGCATTTGGCAAACTTGTTTGCCACATCAATGAAGACTCAGTTGTTATCACTTTAGTCGTAATGTCCTGGAAAAACTTCATTTTATTTCACAGTCTTTTAGTTATTTAGTATTATTCTCAAAAATTCTATAAAAACATGCATACGTTTGAAAATTAACAACTTGAAGGAAAGTTTAAAAAGGATCCTGGTAGACAACTCAAGGAAATTAAAGAAATGTTGATCAAAAGAAACGAATATATAAAGAAAACTAGTAGCTTGCAGCAGCAAAAATGCTGTTGTCGAGTCAGTGGAAAATGGGATCTTGGAACAGTAAAAATATTGGCAGTTCTGAAACGAGAATGCAGAAATGTGTTTGTTCCTAGTCACATGAAGTCAGCTATAACATTAGCAGTGATGCACTGAGTTTGCGAATTCAGTCGTACAATACAAATAATACAATCCGCAGGATGGCCAGTTTCCAGAAAACCGGGGAAAATCAGAGAGTTCCATTGCTTTGAAAATGTCAGGAAAAAATCAGGGAATGTGTAGACGAACCGTTTGATATAAGGGTAAATTTTGAGAGGGTTATGAAACGAGATATTATTTCTTAAACTATTAGCACAATTGTTTTGGTCATTTTGAATTTTGTAAAAATATATGTTAATTTTTACTTTGTATCGGCGAAATCAGAGAGCTGATCGATTAGTGTCAAGATAGCTTTTACATTTTCTTTAACAAGTGTGAATTTACAAATTTTACCGTAAAGAAAACATGCACTGGAGAACTGAGAAAAGTTAGAGAAATTTGCTCCAGGAAATAAGTAACTTTCCTAAATCTAGTACTTACAGTTTCAGTCGAAATCGAAACGGTAACATTGCTTTAGATTTTGCCTGAGTTCCTGGGTTTGCCGGGTATGTAACAAAACCTTCTCTCTCATGGCCAGAAGCTGCATAGCTTTCTTTCAATTCCAGCGTGCCTCCCAAATCAGTAACAAACTAGTGTTACTAAAACAGTGTGTACTTTTCCCCGTACTTTCACGCAAAATTACGCAAAAAGTACTTAAATTTTCGAAAAATTGTACATGACCATATTTGATAATCTATCTATAAGGAACAGATTTTAATGAAGGATAAAATACCTATCTTTAATTTTTTAGTTGTAGAAAGACTCCGAAAATATTTTGAACTTTTGCAATTTTCGAAAAATCAGGGTTTTTAACGTGTATGAGACGTGTACCATTCTCTTAAACGTCCGTCCTACTATTCAACAAAATGTAATGAAAAACGATCGAGTATTTTTTATTGAAATTTTTTTTTTTAAATATCCCAAAGGATCCGTTAATGTACCCTCCAAACCTAAAATGTCGATTTCAAAACCAAGGGGCAGCCAGTTCGATTGGGGAATATCAATTTTGGAGAACATCCGCTGAACGGTTTAGCCGCGACCGTTGTTCCCAGACGGACAGACGTTTTGCCGTCATTAGATTTTTCGGTATCAACGGTCAACAAAACATGTATTCTGGCCATATCACGTGTTACGGGATGTTTCTTCTAAATTTATCAACTGGATTTATCCACTTTTTCGTTACCATGGCTCTGTAATAGAGTTTCTGCCTAAAATTCAGTTTTTTCTCTCTCAGGATTATATAGCTTCCTCTCAACTCCATAGGGAGAAAGTGAAAAGTCGGCTCCGACAACGTACGTGAATGAAAGGAGGCGGGGGAGTGCCATACAAAAGAGTTTATTCCGCAAGGTGTGCGCGCGGGGAGTCAGCAGCGGTGGCAGGGGCCGGGCGCGCGGCAACCGAAGTCGCTGCAGCCGAAGGCGCCCGGGCAGCAGGGCCGGCACACGCAGCTCAGCTGGCCGCCGGGCGCCATGTTGTTGACGCACGTCATCATCTGGCCGTTCACGCAGCGAATGCAGCCGCGCATCCAGTCCAGGCAGCGGTACTGCGCGTAGCGCGCCTGCGCTGGGCGGCACACGCAGCGACAACAACAATGATAATAGTAATAGTAATAATAATAATAATAATAATAATAAAAATAATAATAATAATAATAATAATAATAATAATAATAATAATAATAATAATAATGGTTTTAATCAGGGCGCGGATTCTGAGGACATAATGACCAGTTTTAAAATTCAATGAATTTTAAAATTGTAGGAAAAAATATTTATTTTAAATTATATTTAATTTAAAGACGTATTTTAGGAGAAAACGCAATCCTTAGCTCCGATCTTCCAACCACTATCATAAAGGAATCAATATATCATAAAGGAATTAATCATAAAGTTCATTTAATTTTTTTGTAATCATGGGACCTTGATCGGAAGCTCAGGGCATCAGTTGGTAGCACTGCATTGCCTCTGACCGGGAGGTTCCGACGGTGGCAGGATAGCTTGTTCTCGTAAGCGAGGTCGAATTCAGTCCCTGTCTGGAGGAGAATTCTAGCGGCCGGCTGCTCTGATCAGTACTTTCCCGTGGTTTCTCCAATCAACATCACGTGAATGCCGGAGCAGTGTCCTAACAAACGGGCGATGGACCGCGTACGAACTTTCCTACCTGTTTCTTGTCCTAAATTCACCCCTTACACACACTTACAATAACTTAAATAACATGCACAACTCTACCACACATGCCGGGAGACCACACCGCACTAGTGGGAGATACCTAGTTGGGGATACCCCGCTAGTTGACGGTAGCTCAGCGCCGGATCTCACCATTCAGCACGAGAAGACCACCACCACCACCACCACCGAGCATAAACATGCACTACACTTACGGAACTAATGAACTTTGTAGTTGACGCTCCCGGAATCACTAACAATCAACCAATGGGATCTTGATTAAACCTATCAATTGGCGGTCCGTATTCTTCTACAGGCCTCCAATCGTCCACTTGGTCATCATTGACTCCCTTCAAAATGTCATGGACCCCCAGGGGACTACATTGACCCTTCTTGCAAGGGCAGCGGGCGTACCGAAGCAGGGCGCGGCCTGTGGGTGGTAGATGATGTCTCGGCCGGGCGGGTAGTACTTGCACACGCCCCTGCACTCGCCCTTGCGGGGCTTGCCGCGCCCGCGCCCGCGCCCCCGCCAGCGCTTGCAGGGGTGGCAGCGGCGCGAGAGGGCCACGCAGGGGTTGCCGTGCTCCGTGCACACCCTGCTGGGCCACCGCACGCACTCCGCCTGCGCCGGCAGCGCAGCCACACTAGGGCTACATTAGGGGGTTTAGCGCCACGCGGAAGGTAGCGGCGGTATGCACTAACAGTCACGTGACGGACCAGCAAGTCATAACGTCTTACCTCAGGTACGACCTTATACCTTCATAAATAGGGAGTTTTAGCGTAAGGAGATATCCTTAATCTCTATTGATCACGTGACTAACGCTTTCATAAGGTCGTAATGAACAACGTTCATAGGAGTTTTAGCAATTGCGACATTGCGTTATGTAGTATAACAAAGGAAGCATTTCAAGCGTTGAACAGAGAAATTGCATAATATATCAAAGAGTGTAGGCTAGTGGTGAGACATTTAAAACACGTTACGAGTCAACAGACCAGCAAATACACATTGTACATGGATTGTGAATCTGCTTTTCTTGAAAATATAGGAAGTATCTTAAAACAGCGTTCGTTATGAGCATAAGACACCCTATCCCGAAGATATGATTTGAACTCCTTTTTCGTGAATTTCTTTCCTGTCCAACAACCTCTCCAACATATCCCGTTAATTTTTGCCAGCGTTGTCGAGTACGTAAGGAATAATTGTAACTGCCTTACATATGAGAATTGGTTTATTAAAGTTGGAAAAAAACAACTTTTCCTTTTTTTAGGCGGCCATTTTGCCGCTTGTAACGTGACCGTAGAGGCTCTTACAGACGTGCACTATTTATAAAGGTATAACGTCGTACCTTAGGCCTAAGGTAAGACGTTATGACTTCAAGGTCTGTCACGTGAGTGTTAGTGCATATCGCCGCTACCTTACACGTGGCACTAAAACTCCCTAATAGTGCACGCCTGTGGGTGTCTCTATGGTCACCTTACAGTTGGCAAAATGGCCGCCTAAAACAGGAAAGTTGAATTTTTCCAACTCTGGTAAACCGATTCTTGTATGTGAGGCAGTTACGATTATTCCTTCACAACTCCAAAACGCTGGCCAGAATTAATGGGATATGTTGGATAGGTGACAGAAAATAAGTTCGCGAAAAAGGAGTTAAAATCATATCTTTTGAATAGGTTATGTCTTATGCTCATAACGAATGCTGTTTTAAGGTGTTTCCTATATTTTCAAGAAAATCAGATCCAGACTTCATACTCATCACGGAGGGCCATAAAATCTAAAACTCCATGCACAATGTGTATTTGCTGGTCTGTTGACTCGTAACGTGTTTTAAATGTCTCACCACTAGCCTACACTCTTTGATATATTATGCAATTTCTCTGTTCAACGCCTGAAATGCTTCCTTTGTTATAATGATAACGCAATGTCGTAATTGCTAAAACTCTTCTGACCGTTGTTCATTACGACCGTATAAAGGCGTTCGTCACGTGATCAATAAAGTTTAAGGATATCTCCTTACGCCTGGCGCTAAAACTCCCTATTATGAAACGATGCAATGGGGGTATTAATACACGAGTGGGATACTATGATACGAGCGAGTATTGTAAACTTCGCACGAGTGTAATACTACCCATTACATCGACTTGCATACGCTACATTTTATATGTCTTATGGCAACTTTTATAAGTTACACTTTTACATTGAATCGTTTCCTGGCAGTTGACATGCAGGATACAGCCGAGGCCACCTAGTGGACAACTACCCTACCCTGTGGCAGGGCTTCAGTTTTCCAGTCCGCCTGCGAGAGAGAAGAAAAGTTTCGGCAATAATTCAGAGGTCACCATTTTCGATTTCTGGAGGTGCCAATTCAACCTCTAATTCACTAGTCGTTTTGAACTAAAGAAGTAACCGGTTTTAAGGGAAAACACACGGCAGCAACATATAACTCAAAATGACTTGCGTTTTTATATGAACACCAGTCAAAGGTCCCCACTATCAGTACCACTGCGCAAGTGAAAGCGCTCCAATTTTTGTTAAATAACAATTCACGTAAAAAATACTAATAATAAAAAAATTAAAACTGGCATGTATAATCTAGTATTTACTAGAACGATTCTCAGTGATTAATTAAGTGTCAATTCTTGGTTTGTAAACCTCTCTGTGATTGGTCAAGAACCCGTATTATAATGAATCTGTATTGTAATGAGTATCATTACGTAACTGATTGCAGCCATCAAATGAGAAAATGTAACAATATGAATAGAAAAAATCGTGTTAAGGTATCGAAATAGTGATTAACGTTTTGGGAGCGCAATAAAACTGAAATTTAGCTCGTGAAACGTTCAATTGAAACGAAATATGCAAAATATTCCGTTGGGAACTACACGAATATGCACCAAAAGTAAAAGTCGGCGAAATATACACGAACATATTAATGTACGTAGCAACCTTCACTTATACAGTGAAGTAATGTGAAGTGTAGTGTAGTGTAAGGGGGGGAGGGAGTGTAGTGTAGTGAAGGGGAGTGCGGTGTAGTGTAGTGTAGTGAAGTGTTATGTAAACTAGAAGTGAATTTAGAGTTAGCTAGAAATAAATTGGAACTATTATATCGACCCCTAATTCTAATAGAGAACCCAATTGTAAATGTTGAAAATGTTTTGTTATTCTAATTTGAATTGTTATCATGTTTGCCACCGACCATTAGCTCAAAGCGAACTTTAATAAATATATTGTGACGTAATGAAATGAGAAATAAATTCAAATAACAAAATAAAAATAGTATATTAAAAGATTATGAACAAGTTACAATAAATCGCTAATATTAAACACTCCGGCAACCTTTTCCTTTCAGTACACTGCTCTACCGCAGAAAAATAAAAGCCATGCGTGATGCGAGCTGTCGGACTTCCGTCCCGTGACAATTACCGTCACATGGCCTGACGCCAAAATTTAAACCGGTCGTGGCGACCGTGTGCCTACAGCACGCGAGATCGTCTGGCCCTTACTCTCCGGACATCTCGCCCACACTCCTACACTCCTTGTACATACCCGTACAAGCTCCCCGATGCAAACTGAATGAGAGCGCGGGCGCAGATGGCGCCGCGTTAAATAGTTGAGGCTGACCCCCCCACCACTGTTCCATAGATAGGCTCGCTTGCTGTCGGCAAGCGAGGCTCGCTGGCCAGCATCTTGGTTTACGCCCTCACACACAAGATTCTCAGGTTGGCTCGCCTGCTGTCGGTAAGCGAGGCTCGCTGGCTAGCAACCTCGGAGTTTACAGCCTACGGTTATTTTTGGCTCTGCAGCTCTACCTGAGTCAACCGCCAGAGCCTAAAGTCCCGGAAGTTCAGGCTCAACCTCTTCCTCCCTCGCAGCGCACTTTCACCGACCTAACGGTTCTGGCCCTCGTGTTAACGACGCCACACTATCTATGTAACCCATTCTAACCAAATGCCAAGAAATGTGACTTAGCTTTGCCGTAATGCAGCAGGCCAAAACACGCCCTGTCGCAGAGATCCGTCCCGTTGAACGCATTGCTCACCTCGGAGGGGTCGGCGCTGGTGGCGGCGGAGGAGACGGCGGAGCTGGTGAGGCTGGTGAAGGTGGCGGAGGAGCAGGGCGTCGAGAAGTAGGTGTTGCAGATGCTGCTCGTGGGCACGCACTTGGCCGGGGCCCGGGCCCGGGCCGGGGGTGGGGCCGAGGACGCGGCCGCGGTCGAGGACGCTGGCGAGGACGCTGGCGAGGTCGCGGACGGGGACGGGGTCGGGGACGGGGACGCGGCGTGTGCGCCGGGGCCGGTGCTCTGGCCTAGCGCTAGGTAGATGGAGTCCCCCTCCCCCAGGCGCGTCTTGAGGCGAGGGGCCGGCGGCTCGAGAGGCGAGGACGGCGGTGCGTACGCCTCGCCCTCGCCCTCGCCATCGCCCTCGCCCTTGCCCAGCACGCACCCCATGGCGGCCGACCCTGCTCTGGCGAGGAGAGAAGTCGCTCTGAGCTCAGGCGGTGCCGTGGCGAGAAAGTGCAAGTGTAAATAGACCAGTATAAAAGAAATGAAAGACTGTAATGCGAGATCATTGTAAATAGTGCTAACCAGTGCGCGAATTGGAGTGTTAATGAGAATAATAAGAAGAAGAAAGTTCAAACTAAAACGCGTTATTTATAAGTTAAACCTTTTTTTCTAGACCTAAGGAAACAGACAAAGCGCCATTCTGTAAAGAGGATTGTTAAGACATGCTAGCTGTAAGTTAGTAGTAAGATTAGCTGGAGAGTATAAGCTAAGCCCCTTCTACCGCAAAAGCCGAGTAGGGCTGCGACTCCCACGCAGATTGTACTCCTGCACTTCAAAAGATCGCTATTTCAGGAATACTGATGGGTGAAACGTGAAAAAAAATCTAGCAACAAAGTCGCCGGACTTCGTATGGGGACAGTTACGAGACACCGTCCCTACGCTGTTGCGTCCTCACTGAGAGAGCCTGTTATACAACAAAAATCGGAGAGATGTCGCAAGAAATCGCTTCATATGTTCATAATTCGTACTTCAACAGAGAAAAAATCGAAAAAAATAAGGCTTTTAATTATCTTGATACTCCATTTGAAGTCAAAATTTTCTCAAGATTTGCAACATTTTTTTCTTTGAATTTTTTTGCAACCATGGAATAAAACGTGCTTCTAAAGATAACTTGTTACGACTTTCACAATTACCCCTAAATTTTCGGAAATTGCAATTGTTTGTTTTTGGAGCCATTCATACAACTAAATTATTGAAGAGGAGTGTTTTACTTCAAATGAAACTTGTTGAATACAATTAGTTGTTTAATTTATATCACGTATTATTGTTTTCAAAAATCCGTGTCAAATCATTGCCTAAACAAGTTTTTCTCCTAATGGGAACACAAAGCCTTCTGTCCTAATTTTCTACGAGAAAAAAACTTAAAGAGTCTATGAGTTTTTGAACATATTGTGCTCGAATGAGTGAAAGTCGAAATTTTGAAAGTTATTTTCTGAGTGTTGGGTATACAACATAGATGCATTAAATATGCATATTTTCTGCGTGAATGTGATAGCTGCGATCAAAATACCAAGAAAATCACAAGAATCAAACATGAATAAACAGAAATATAAATTGTCAACCA
Source organism: Gryllus bimaculatus (assembly GCA_017312745.1). Taxonomy (NCBI): domain Eukaryota; kingdom Metazoa; phylum Arthropoda; class Insecta; order Orthoptera; family Gryllidae; genus Gryllus; species Gryllus bimaculatus. The sequence goes on from BOPP01000032.1 coordinate 1,534,248, forward strand.
TTGATTTCATTCTTAGTGTGGCAAATTTAAACGACAGGTGTCTAATTTATTTCAAGTAGTTTTAAATGGTATTATTATATTCGCAAAATTTATTCGATAGTATTGTGTTTGTTGGTGTGAGAAGTAACATTAATTGAATACGTTTTGTTTTAAATTGGATCGCTTTACCCGCTCAAAATCTTAACTTTTTGTCTAACTCTGGTTCACTTTACACGTAAAATTGAAATGATGACCTCTATTTAGTTTTTGGTTAATTGCTCTACGTATTGATGGGTTCTGTAAATGGAAACTACGGTGTACTTGGTCTTACCACGATAGGTCTGTGTAAAACATGGAATGTGACTATTATGTAGACAGGTCACATCGATTCATCCAGAAATGTGGCCCATTAGTTTACACGCAAGAGCTTGAAAACAATGCATGGCGTTGGCTTGTCATTTCTGGTCTGTATCTCCACATGTGCTTGTTTGGCCATCGGGCATCAGACAGGAGTCGGTTTCGCCACGTTCACCCCACTTTCCGCAATGTCATTTCGCTTACGAGTGTGATTGAAACTGGGTTTGTTTACTGCACGTTGTAGCCTTTCTAGAGCGCGACATTGTTAGTCGACGGAATCGCGTGTGCTGTGAGCCCTCAGCGAAGGCGGCCACGTGGCCCTGGGGGTGCTCTTCGAGTGTCTAGTCGGAAGGAAATTCGTCAACGTCAGTGGCTCTGGCCCACCTCGGTGCCTCGCAACGGACCCAACTATGCCCGCCGAGAGGGGGGACTGATTGCGGGGATGACTCCAGTACGTTGCGTGGGGTAACCTACGGAGGTCACCGGAGAGGGGTGACTGACTGAATGACCCGAGTACTTTGCGTGGAGAAATCTTTGGAGGCCGCCTAGATTTGCGACTCACTGCGTTTGCTATAACAGTTATGTAACGCCATCAGTTGAGAGGGGTGTCAGATTGCGCAGATGGCGCCAGCATGTTGAGAGAGGTAACCTACGAAAGTCGCTAAGAGAGGTGACTAAGTGAATGACCTCTACGTTGTGTGAACTAGCAAACGGAAGCCGCCGAGAAAGTTGACTGTAAGTGAATGACCCGAGCACTTTGCGTGGAGCCATCTTTGGAGACCGCCTAGATGGGTGACTTCCTGCGTTTGCTATAATGTTATGTAACGTCATCAGTTGGCAGCTATGCTTCCGAAGCTGGTGGATCGCATCGGAATGCCGGCGACCATAAGCGCGCTGCAAATGTAATGGAGAACTGAGGGAGTGACCTACCAGACACTACAGGGTAAACGCAAGGTCCCAATCGGTCGCCCTCGTTCTGATGCTGGGGAAAAGAAAGCTTTTTTACCAGACGTTTCGGCCGCGTGCGCTCGTACGTCACGTGATCGCTCCAGCGTCGCTCCGCGTGGGAGGCGGGTGTGCTCTCCGCGGTGCACTGCGAGTGCTTTGCACTGCGCTTGCGAGAAACAGACCCAGTGCGCAATCAGGGGAGCTGTGGCCGCATCAGTAACGGGAAGTCGAAATAGAGAGAGTAGCCCCAGAACTGTACACACATTTTTCCCTAGTTTTTTCTCCGTCAGTTATCGTAGTGAAAGTAGTTGAAATAGTTTTAATAGTACTAGTTAGATACTAATTTTTTTGCTAAAATAATTTTATTATATTTATTTGCTATTAATGTTTAAGCCAAATAATTAATGGAAAATTGTTGGATAGACCAACTACAACTGAACCTTTCCTCAGTGTATCAACATTGAACAATATGTGAATTCAAAGTTACCTGTAAAATTTGTTTGTGAATACGGCGGTATGAATCAATAGAAGAAGGGGCCATGTCACTCATTCATGTTTGGTGACACACTACAGATAATGGAGTTTTCATTAATTACAAAAGATTATTTTTTTATTTCAGAAGCTCTAACCACCTACAAAGGATCGTTAAAAGAGTGTCCGATCAGTGATGCTGACAACTTCACCAAGGGTGGAATTGTCTCCATAATAAATCTTAGCTTTCTATTGGTAATAATTTGGCATGAATTTGTAATGGAAACTGGCATATAATTTTCATTGAGCTGTTGGGAAGAATTCATCAGGTCACTTTAAATACCGTATATAAGAATAACAAACTAAATAATTGTTGCATTTTTGTTCCAATATAAATCATTATTATGTTAGAACGAGAGAAGACATTCATAATACTACCATCTCACAAGTATTATTAATTCAGAAATCTACCCACAGATAATTTTTAACAATTTATATTTTAGTTGTACTAAACACTCGTCAACATCTCTCTCACACACACGTTGATAATAATAACTTTTATTTAGCATAATAGGTCATAGAATTAATATTCGTTTACAGAATAAAATCTTGTTTGATTCTAATGCAACATCCTAATTCTTTAATTGTGAACAGTCTCTCAAGCATGCGAGCAGAGAATGACAACCAACAAAACAAAAGCCAGAGAGTAGATCAGAATTATAGTTTCATAAGTTGAGTATTTGGACAGGAAATAGTTAAAGCAGCCATATTGAGAATATAGTGCGGCCTAATATGCGGAACAATATATCAGACGATATTATTATTGCCCACGCTGTTCATAACGTTTCAAAACGTCAAAGAGACAGTGAACTATTTTGGCTAATTATTCACAAGCAAATACTTGTTTCAGCACTTACTTTATAACATATACAAACGATTATTCGCCGTTTTTCAGCCAATGATATCGCTAAGTGATTGGCAGCTTTTCATGTATTAAACTTAATACTACAAGAAAATGCATACGTTTTATTCACCCGGCCTACAGTCTGGTAATAGTTTCGTTTATAATCATAATTGTAACATATTCAAAGGTATTTATAAGGTATATAGGCCTTTTTGAAGGAAGTGTTTGCACATTACAACGTTAGTTTCGTGTTGGCGATGCTCATTATTGAATCTAGAAAATGTAAGAAAGTACTCAAATTACTTAAGTACATTAGAAATTGTTGCATTTTGAAACGTACGTTTGACAGTCCCTCTGTTAATTCCTTTGTTTTAATCTCGTAATACATTATCTCTTTGATATTACATATTGCTTTACATCTAGCACATGTAGTTGTATTTATCTATTTATGCATTATTGCAGCCTGTACTTCAATATCGCGTCTTAGTAGACACTTTGTAGCTTTCGAGAGAGATTCGTTTCTTTACGCCAATGAAATTCTTTGGATGAGGCTCCTTTTGAATTTACAGATTCCCTAAAGCCCCGCAACATTACCTTTTGAATTGAATTGAATTTGCCTTATTTTACGTGGCGAGACTCGGGCCATCAGGCCCGCTCTTCCGTCTGACCACGCATATTTCGCTACGCTCCTTACACCAACTAGGAGAGAAAGGAGGTATTTCTTGGGCGAGAAACAGGCTCTATTCGACCTTCAGGCTCTATTCTAGAACACAGTCTGAAATAAAACAGCGGTGTGTTCCTTGTGCTCGTCAATCGCAGTTTATTGGATTGCCCTCCAGTGTCGGGGTGCAAATGGACGCCACGCGTGGAGGCAAGCGGTGCGGTGCGGCGCGGGCGCCGCGCCCGGGGCACAAGGGAGCTTCGTCCACAGGGGCTGCTGCAGCGGCGGGCGGGCGGGCGGTTCTTCGACCGGATGGGTGGCAGCGGGCGATCCGAGATGTCTGCTAGGCGTGCCAGGGCCCTGCGTTGGATTTTGGGCAAAGAAACCAATATAGCGTGCAAGAACAACGCGGTAAACGAAAGCCAATATCCAACTATTATTACTGATGGTGGCTAAAAATTAGATGTGAACTGGGTGATTTGTAATGTGAATCCTAGTGACTTTCTTTTTTTGTGGCCGACGAAGGTGGCCGAACTGGCCGCTTAGGACCAAGCGGACATACACTTGCACTTATCAAGGTATTAAATTTGTGTGTAATTCTATTGATTAATTGACTATATGTAACCTAATATAACCATGCCAAAAGGAGCGAAGAACTGATATCTTCTAAAGGAAAGTCAGGAAATTTGAAACATTCTGAAAAAAATCACCAAAGAAATGTGTATTTAAAATAATAGAAGAGCACAAATTAATTTTAAAAGTTTCTTAAGTAGTTAGTAAAATATTCATCAAATTCTTTGTTCAATTAATTTGTTGAACGAATAATTTGTAGGATTTGGATATCAATAAGATATAGCACAATTTAAAGATAGAAAATAAATGAAAAAATAATGTTTTGCGTAATAAATTGATATTTCAAAACAGTGCTATAAACTTACAAAGTATGCAGAAAAAGTAAAACGAGAAGATTAAAAAATAAAGTGGATAAGAATCTGAAATGCGTACATTTGGACACTAATTAATCGTAAAGTAGAACAAATACACAATGTGATTTGAGTATTGGGGCTTACATAATATAACGAATGGTGCATCATCTGCTGGAATTCGATGCGTGGATTGGGTCATCTGCCGTCGCCCCCCGAAATGGACAGTTCCGGGTTATTCGCGAGTCGCGTAGAATTATGACGCAAGTTCCGGATAGGAGAGCGCCAGCTAGGTATAAAATTCGCCGCTGCCAGCAGCCGCTAGTCAGTCAGTCTGAAGTGGTAGCTGAGCTCTGAAGTGTGCATAGCGGTAAATAGTAGTTGAACAGAAGTGCAGAGGACCGTGGACTGTAGCCAGCGCAGTGGACTATGGTCATTGCATCGGACAATAGTAGATGCATCGTACTGTGCGATAGTGTAGAAGTGAACAGTATAAATAAATAATCAAGAGAAGTGAGTCGTATGTAAGGAAGAACACAAGGACTGTGCACCCTATCTGTACATAAATGAAGTATTTCTAGTGTATCATTAAAAAACAAAATAAACTTCTTTGTTAAAATATTACCTGTGTTTTAATGCACCACTAAGAAACTTTACAATAAGTTGTGTATTCCAGCGAATGGAAGATTAATATTATGAATGGATGCTTTCATGAAAAATAATGTTCTTGGTTATATCTCTGTATAGCGTAATACACCCAACATGTTTAAAGGTAGAACATCGTCTTACAATGTTTCCAATATCTGAGTAGTTTATGAGTAATTTTGCAAGGAACAAAGGCGTTTGTGAAAACAAGATTTTTTTGGTGAGATGGTGCCAAATGCATGAAAATATTACATTTACGTAGTTTTTTCATTTTTTATAAAATTATCCAAATAGTTTTTAAGTATTTTTGACATGGTAGTATTTAGTATAGGCTTTCTTTGTACCATTTGTGATTACACGTGTGAGTACCAGTGTGTTTCAAATTATTTCTTTAGAAGGATATTGAAATTGAAACACTTTGTGAAAACCTGCTCAAAATTGCGTTATTTCAGAAACGTCTGAACGATATTTTCTTGAAAACAAATTTTTCAGTGAAAATGGGCATATAGGACCAGTATTAACTCTTTTATATTGCACTTAAACTCATATTTTCATTGTAGTATTACGGAACAGAAAAATTGTGAAAATATGAAAAAAAAGTCTTAGGCCTCGG
>BOPP01000032.1:1541595-1556141 GCA_017312745.1 Gryllus bimaculatus
ATAGAACAGCACAAATAAATTTTAAAAAGTTTCTTAAGTAATTAGTAAAATATTCATTATTCTTCGTTAAATTAATTTGTTGAACAAAGAATTTGTACGTTTTGGATATCAATAAGATGTAGCACAATTTAAAGATAGAAAATAAATGAAAAAATAATGTTATGCGTAATAAATTGATATTTCAAAACAGTGCAATAAACTTACAAAGAATGCAGAAAAAGTAAAACGAGAATATCAAAAAATAAAGTGAATAAGAATCTGAAATGAGTACATTTGGACAATAATTAATTGTAAAGTAGAACAAATACACAATGTGATTTGAGTATTGGGGTTTACATAATGAAACGAATATTGCATCATCTGCTGGAATTCGATGCGTGGATTGGTTCATCTGCCGGCGCCCCCCGAAATGGACAGTTCCGGGTTATTCGCGAGTCACGTAGAAGTATGACGCAAGTTCCGGCGAGGTACAGGAGAGCGCCAGCTAGGTATAGAATTCGCCGCTGCCGGCGGCCGCTAGTCAGTCAGTCTGAAGTCTGAAGTGGTAGCTGAGCTATGAAGTATGCATTGCGGTAAACAGTAGTTGAACAGAAGTGCACAGGACCGTGATCAGCGCCGTGAACTGTAGCCAGCGCCGTGAATTGTGGCCAGCGCAGTGGGCTGTGGTCAGTGCATCGGACAGTGGTAGATGCATCGGACTGTGCGATAATGTAGAAGAAGTGAACAGTGTAAATAAATAATCAAGAGAAGTGAGTCGTGTGTAAGGAAATAACCACGTGAAGAACACAAGGACTGTGCAACCTATCCGTACATAAATGAAGTATTTCCAGTGTATCATTAAGAAACAAAAAAAACTTTTGTTAAAATATTACCTGTGTTTTAATTCACCTCTAAGAAACGTTACAATAAGTTTTGTATTCCAGCGAATGGAAGATTAATATTGCGATTTGGATGCTTTCAGGAGAAATAATGTTCTTGGTTATATCTCTGTATAGCGTAATACACCCAACATGTTTAAAAATACACCCAACATGTTTAAAGGTAGAACATCGTCTTACAATGTTTCCAATATCTGAGTAGTTTATAAGTGATTTTGCAAGGAACAAAGGCGTTTGTGAAAACAAGATTTTTTTGGTGAGATGGTGCCAAATGCATGAAAATATGTAGTATGCATTTATGTAGTTTTTTCATTTTTTATAAAATTATCCAAATATTTTTTAAGTATTTTTGACATGGCAGTATTTATTGTGATTGCACGTGTGAGTACCAGTGTGCTTCAAATGATTTCTTATGAAGGTTATTGAAATTGAAAGACTTCGTGAAGAACGTGTTCAAAATCGCGCAATTTCAGAAACGCGCGAACGATATTTTTTCGGAAACAATTTTTTCAGTGAAAATGTGCATGTATGTCCAGGATTAACTCTTTTATATTGTTCTTAAACTAATATTTTCATTGTAGTATTACGGAACAGAAAAATTGTGAAAATATGAAAAAAAAGTCTTAGGCCTCGGTATGTAGCAGCTGGGAAGAGGATCGGGAATGGAATACCTATCCCAGATTTAAAAGATTAGCAAAGATTTAGTGTGAGAAAGTCTACTACTCTACGTAGTGTTTCGGTTTCGAATCTGAATGAATGAGAACTAGCGTTGTACTAGTTGATTTTTTTTTCTGCACCTGATATTGATACCCCCGGACGCCCCATAAAGATCTTCACAATTAAATTCAGCTCATAGAATGCTCTCAAAACTGCACAAAAGGAACAAATTGCACCTTTTGCATGGAAAGCGAGGAAGAGTTCCGGTCAGTGGTCACGGACGGGATGCGGTAGTTAAAGTGGGCGTTGTGTGTACAGAATACGTAATGTCGCATGGTTAATTTTTCTTTGCAGATTACATCAGTATCATCCGTCACTGTTCGGCTGTGAGGAAAAAAGACGACGAAATGCCGGTATAAAACGTGTTTTACTCGTACTTACATTCAATATTCACACTTGCGACACTCATCCTTATCTTCAGCTGCGGGCTCGCCCTCGCTCTGCCGTCGGGCAGCCTCTTCGCATTTGCGACAGCTGTCGCCCTTCGGCGGAGCTATTAGGATGGACGAGGCCCCTTTCAGGTGCTTCTTCGACAGCTGCCGCTTTATTTCATCGACGCAGATCTTGCACGTCTTGGATGGCGTCGGCTTCACGCCGGAGCCCCGGGCCCCGGCCAGTTGGTCGGCCATGGAGGGCCGCGCCTGTGAGGACAATTGCCACCTTGCCAGTTTCGAAATCGTTGCACGGAGAGGTACATATGCAAAATTCACCTGTTAGTTTTCTACACCTATTTTAAATTGTTTGGGTAATGATTATTCAGCAACCCGTGTACATTTTTTATAAACAGGTTCAATCGAGTTGCAATCCGTTCCTTCAGATTTAGCGCAGGAAATATAGCGCGCCAGGAAAATCTCTCCGCAGCTGCACCTTGCTGGAGAGAGTGTTTGAAACAGAAACTAGTTTGTGGATAGCATGAACTGCGGCGTGGAAACAAATTTTGTACTCTCCACAATCATAATAGATGCTGGAAGTGATGTCCCCTTGGTTTTAATTGGAGGTCCTGATTCAGTTCAGTGCGGGAAAACGTTCCTGGTGCACGTACATATAGTCTTAATAAAAATTCTGTATACAAGATTCACAAACGTGGAGTTTCTAAATAAATTAAATTTCAGCCTGAAACGAAGTCAGTTATTTCCTATTTCGATGTGGAAAAAGCTCTCAACTTGCAAATGTGTTTTTACACGTGAACCGGAATACAATTCGAAACCACCAATGTTGAATTTTTAAGAAATGACTTGCAAAGTGAATACAAACGATAATATTGTGTATTGAAATGCAAAGAAATAATGATTTATTTCATACAAATTCTAAAAAACGTATGGAAATGTAATCTTCAATAATTAAAAAAAAAGTTTCAAAAATTTGCGCGGTGGCGCCCTACCTGCGAGGGGCGCGTCTGGCCCTGCTGGCCTTGCTGGTCCGCTGGCGGCGCGGCGTCGGCTTGAGGGCCTGCCCCGTCCGCCGGGGCCGCCTGGGCATCTGCTCCGCCCGCAGGCGCCGCCTGAGCATCTGCGTCGCCCGGCTGCTCCGAGGTGCCTTCGCAAGGCCTGTTGCCTTTGCGGCACACCTGAAAGGTCTCGTGCTCCGCATCACGGCGCGGTTTCCTTTCTTTCCCTCGAGAGAACCCGAATTGCCGGAGCAGTTCGGTCACACACACGCGGCACGGCCTGTCTTTTCCTTTTCCTGATTTCTTTCCTTTCTTTTTGCCTTTTTTCTTGCCTTTCTTCTTTTTGCCCTTTTTCTTTGAGGATTTGTGTTTCTTTTTGGCCAGGGCGGCCTGACGTTTTCTTTTCGACGATGCGCTTGATTTGGTTGGCTTCAGGCATTCTGGTTCGTCTGAGTCCGATTTCGACGTCGCTGCTTCACATTCTGATGGAGAAGGCGATGAACAGATGCCACAGACGCTTTTACGCGAAAGCTTAGAACTTCTTAGGCAACTCGATTCTCTCTGTAGGGAATCTCCTCTTTGGGAATCTCTTGTTTGGGAATCTCGTTTTTGGGAATTTCTTTTTTGGCAATCTTTGTTTTGGCATTCTCTTTTTTGGGAATCTCTTCTTTGGGAACCCCTTCTTTGCGATGGTCTCTTTTCGTCCATCGTATCTGTCCCTGACATTGAGAGACTCGCCGAGGTGTCAGTCGTATATTCACTTTCTTTCTTTTCCTTTTCTTTCGCTCCGGTCTTACATGACTGGGAAATACATCTCCCTTTCTTTTTCGGTTGTGCACTTTTAGGCAGACAAAGATCTCTCTCCTTTCCTCGGCACGTCGCTTCACAGGTTGCGACCTGCTCCGAAGCCTTATCTCCCGCCTGGCCAGGTCCGCCGGACGGTGACAACCCGTCTTGAGCGGGCGGATACCCGCCTGGCGGGCCCTGAGCGGGCGGGTAGCCTTGCCCTGGATAATACGGCTGGTAGCCCGGATACCCTCCATATTGCCCTCCCGCGTTATTTGGTTCTTTGGACTTACCGCACCCCGTTTCTGCGGCGTTGCTCGACTGTTCGCCCGGCCCGAGCCTCCCTCCTCGCCGAGACTGGTCCCTCTGACGGCGGAAGGCGGGGGATGCGTGGAGGGGGAGGGGAGGGGAGGGCGCGCGATCACGCGAACGCGTCCATCTGCGCAGACGGCCTGTGGACGGCTGCCTCCCCCGGTGCCCCGCGACGACGACAACGGCTCTGACTATTGTTAGTCCACCTGCTGAAGCTGTCCGTCAAAACTCGCTTGCCAACACCGATCAACGTGATTCAGAAGTTTTAACTATTTTATACTAATTTATTACCGCAAAACAATTTTTACAGTTTATCTTCAGACCCAAAACGGTGTGCCCTCTTGATATCAACCTGCCCCATCACTATAGCAAAATAACACAAAATTAGTGCGAGAAGTTTTATCTTCGTTTACTAATTAATGTACGCCACGGACAACCAATTTTTGACAGCGGCCGATTGCTAAGCACAAGTGTCTCCGTTTTTGTAAGGTAAATGTAGACCTTCTTCTCCGTAGGAAAAACCAATATCCTTAGAATTCTTAAATTTTGTCACCAGGGCTCACTAAAACATGTGTAGTGTAACGTCGTGTGTAGTGATCTACACCACAAGGAAACAGACACCAGTGAGTATATACAAGTTTTATTTACACAATGTACATTTTTACTACTGTCACTCTAAGGCGGTTTGTCACAGCCACCACTGCAGCCCTCCTCTCCCTACATGCGCCTTGCGGCGACGCCTACGACCAGCCTGCAAGGCCGCGTGCAAATTGGCACCTGGTGGCCCGGCAGATTGAGATCTGCCCCGATGTGTTTGAAGAACATATCACCCCTGTCCAACTCGTCGAACAACCACGTGCTGCACTCCGCACAGCCGGGGGACAAAGTTTTGGTGTCTAGCCAGAGGAAACCAAGAAAGTTACCCGTTCGCGCCCGTCTCGCCGCGGGCGTCTTTATAGGTTAGGTCACCTTGACTCCTACGTCCTACTCCGCCACCACTCGCGTGAAAGATCATTTCCTAGCGCTGCCTGCCGCGCGAATTTCCTATCGGAAGTCCTTCTTTGTTTGCGCTCTATTTTCAGATCACACTTACTTGCACATCGGCGTTGCTGCTGCCAAGCCGTGACGCTACAGTAGGAAAGACAGCCAATTGCACTTTGGATAAAATGGATTTCCACAACTTTTTAAGGAGCCGTCCGTAAATTACGTAACGCTAAGGGTACCTCCAAAAAAGTTTTGGAACAAATAACAATAAAATATTTTTTGAACGATGAATTAGAACGCCGGAACATCCTCAAAAAAATCTGGAAAGTTCCTCTCGATACACACATTGTTGCGAATATTTTTTCAGATTTTTTCCACTGTTGGCCTGTTGTTTAAAAAATAAAGACCATATGTACCATTTTTCGGCCTCTTAATCACCTTGACTTTAAAAAATACTTTGAAAATGACTGCAACAGTGATGTGCATTCATTTTAGTGTATACATTTGTATACATTGTTGTAGCAACCAGTAACATATTGACTTTAGAATGTAGTTATAAATTATTATCGTTTTAATGCTTTATAATTAGAGCCTTGAAATGCCTTTATGCAAATATAAAAATGCAAATATGATTTTATGACTGGATAATAGGAATCATTTAACTGTACTTCAGGAGTAGTTTATTAGAGGGATGTGGGTGGTGGGGCGCAGGCTAAGAAACCTTTCAAAAATATTTTTATATTAGTTATAATGTAACAAGTCATTTGGTAAAGTGTAATTTTTTACCATCTTACTCGAGGGCACTCTTTGGAGTATTTTGAATACCGGCGCTCCACTAGAAAAGCACCTGTATTGCAGGCTTCATTCACACTTATGTATTTATTTATTGTTGGATTGAATTATACAAATATCAGTATTAAAGCACTACATTTAAGGTTGCTTAAGTCTACTTATAATTAATTGACAAAATTACTACTAATCTTAAAATACAACTTACACTACTACAGGAGTGGTAGAGGTGTCTTTATATGATAACTCTACATTAGATGGAGATCTGAAAATTTATTGAGGAAGGTATGGAACGGAAATGTTTTTGATGCGGGTTCTGTGGATTGGGTTTTGGCAGTCTTAGAGGGTTTAGATTGGGTATATTTGTGGAAGAAGTGAGTGGATAAAAAATGATGTGGTTTGTTATCGATTCTAACTGGAATTCTTTATGAAGTTGTGAATTGGAGATGGACCATTATGCATTCGTGTTGGTGCGGGGGAACTGATTTTGGACTATTTGGAGTTTTTTGGTATTCGATTTGGCTGCGCTGATCTATACCGGGAATACATATAAAGATAGTGGTCGAATGATAGTTTTGTAAATCAATAAGGCGGTATTGTACGGTAATTTAGCAGATCTATTTATTATTGGCTTTAGTTGGTGTCATTTAATTTTTGCTTGGACAACTTTATTGTCGATGTGATTTTTCCAACTGAGTCGGATATCTAAAAAAAGGCCGAGATAGATTATGGGTTTGTTATGAGGGTGCCATTGTACGGGTTGTTGATTCAATTGTAAGGAAGGAGGGAATGTAAGGCCTCACGGAAAATATTTTGGCTGCAGTTTTGGGCGGGTTGATTTTAATTTGTTTTTTGGTTGCCCAGATGTCGGTTTGATGTAGGTATATCTGCAGATAGATTTTTATTGTGTTTTTCCAGGGACGTGAACAATATATAGCGGCGTCACCTGCAAATTGGGTGGTTTTTTACTGCTATGTTTTGGTAGGTCAGCTACGTACAAGTTATAAAGAGCAGGAGATAACGGGGAACCTTGGGGAAGGCCTGCCTTGACTGCTTTTGGATTAGAATGAGGGTTATCGACTGTAACGGCAAACGTTCTATTGTTGAGAAAGCTGGAAATGATTTGAGTAAGATAACGTGGAGTGCCTATTTTTTTTATTTTGTCGTTTAAAGCTTGGTTCCATGTTCTATCAAAGGCCTGAGAAATGACGAGAAAGATTGTTATTGTGTGAAAGTGTTTTTGAAATGCCGTATGGATATTTTCAGTGATTCTGAGAAGTTGGTGATGCGTGGACACTTTCGGTGAATCCCTTTTGTTCCATAGGTGTTATGGAGGTGTGCTTTAAATCGTTTCAATATTATTTTTTTCTAATAGTTTAGATAGCTTGGGAAGCAAACTGATTGGGCGGTAACAATTGGTGAGATATGCATTCTTGTTTGGTTTTTGCACGGGAAGAATGATTGCATATTTCCATACTTGCGCAAAGTAACCTAGTCTCAGACATGAGTTGAATATATTGGTTATATATACAATGTTTGGTGAACGTTTTTTAATATTAAATTGTTAATTTTATCATGTCCAGGGGCTTTCTTGACTGGCGATGATTTTATTTATTTCTTTATGTGATATGAAGTGCAATTTATGATGCAGACCGCATGTCTGTTCGTTTGTTGTTTTGCTGATTGCGATATGAGCAGGGTGCTGTTTAGTATTATTTAGAGTGATTGTGAATGCGAAGTAATTTGCTAACTTTTCAGGTTTCTCGACAGGTCTTTACACTTTTCGTGTTGAAGTATCTAGTGGGGGGATGTTATTCCTTTTCCTTAATATTTTGTTAGTGATTTGCCATATAGATTTGTTATTAGTGTTCAGTGACTGAAGAAATGATTCAAATTGTTGATTGTTGAAGTTTTTGATTGATTTGCGTTCAATATTTATTAGTATGTTAAGTTCTAGTTTTAGTCTTGAGGTTCTTAGGTGCGACCACAATCTGCGGGTTTTGTTTTTTATTTGTATCAGTGTCACTATTTCTGTGGGAAGTTTATGTTGTTGATCGTTGTGGGTACTTTTTGGTTTGAATTCGGAGTTTTTAATTGTGGTATGTATTATGGTGGTTAGTTGCTTGATTGATTGCTCTATTTCTAGTGGGTTGGAGAGAATTTTGAATCTAGGTATTGTTGAGCTGGTTATCTTGTGAAATTTTTTCCAGTCAGCTTTTATCATATTTGGGTTTGGTACTCGGGAGTGCTGTGGGAGTATTTGTTGTGTAGTTATCAAGACCGGAATGTGGTCCGAGTCTAGTTCGAATAATGGAGTTGTATATAGTTTTATTTTAGTGTTAGTTATTCCGATACCGAGGACATCGGGATTTCTTAAACGATTATGGGGGTATTATGTGGGGCCTGGAGGTGAAATTATTTTGAGATCTGTGCAATTTACTAAATGAGCTAATATTTTCCCATTAACGTTGGTGTTCAAACATTCCCAGTTGGTATTCTTGGCATTGATATCCTCTAAACGTATCGTATTATTTAATTGAAATAGTTTGTTAATGTTATTGAGATCTAATTTATAACTTGGTGGGTTATATGCTGCAATTACAGTCCATTTGGTATTTTTCATTCCGAAGTTAATGGCAACTGTTTCTGTATTACCAGTACATGTAGTATTATTGGGTAATGTTGAATATTATTAATGATGGCGGTTAGCACTTTTCCTCCTTTGCTTAGTTTTCGGTAGAAATAAAATGTTATAACCAATGACATCAAAAGCTTTTGAAAGATCTAAAAATATTCTAATAGGTGCTTTATTTTGATCCATGGATGAGGCGACATCGTAAAGAAACTAAAATATGGCTGTTTCCGTAGATTTTAATTTTCGAAACTCATGTTGGCAATCTGAAAACGCGTGTTGTTTACTAAGAAAGGTTTCCATTCGTACGTAAAAAAAAGTCTCTCTAATATTTAAAAGAGAGAGAGAGAGAGAGAGAGAGAGAGAGAAATTGGCCGTTAATGTTGAATTTCATTCTTGATGCCTTTTTTGAAAAGCGGCTTAGTCTTAGCTATTTTAAAAATATCTGGAAAAATTCCTGTGCATAAGGATGCATTAAATATGTGAGTTTACGGTTGTATAATGGCAGTTGTGCAAACCTTTAACAAACAATCCGGATATTCATCTAAACAGGTCGAATATTTATTTTTTAGTCAACCGATTATTTTGAAAATTTCATCGGAAGAAGTTTCGGAGACGAACATCATGTCTATAATTTTGGGACAAACGTCTAATGCTGAATTTTGTGGTTGAAGGCCCTTAGTGAGATCGGCAGCAATTCTCGAAAAGTATTGGTAAAAGAGATTAGCCACGGTTGCCGGGTAGTTCACATTTCTATCGTTATCTTTTAAATAATATTCTCTACAAGGTTTCTAGTTGATTTGGTCGCTCTTTTTACTATTTCACCTTGCTTTTGTTTTATTATTTGACTTCAAAATATCCTGATCGTGTTTCATGATTGTAGCCTACCCTATGACTTAACAATTATTTGTAGTTTTTAAAGTACTGGAGGAAATCTTGAGATATGTTTTGATGCTTAGAAATTAAAGAAAGAATTCGTTTGTTTTTACATGTCCTAATCCCTTGTGTTATCCAAGAATTGCTTTTCCGTGAAATATTTAATTTTCTTTTTTGAAGAGGAAAGCAAGAGTTGAAAGAAGTGTTGAAGAGTGAGAAAATAATTGTATTTATCGTTTGTATGAACAGTATTGTAGACCGCGTCTCATGACTCTTGGAGCAAATAATTGATGAATAATTTTATTTTGCTTAAAGTAAACAATCTACTCTTACGTGTATTATTTAATGTGTCAGTTTCTCTTCGCATTTCTTATAAAAGCAAGAATTTGTGCATCGTGACCAGTGTATTCTCAATCTTTTGTTTCAATTTCATAACGTGTAGTGGTTCTGTTAATTATTATTTGATGACTTAAGTTGAAAAACTGCTATTTCTCGCAAGATTCGACCAAAAAATCAATGTTAAAAATCTCCGCTGGTGTTTGTTGTGGCTGTATGCGGCAGTTCGAAAACCGCGAAACAGCTTCCTCGAAGTGTGTCGGGGCGACGTACCGGCCAAGGCGCCGGCCAATGGGGAACGAGCGGCCCGCGGGCGGAGCGGCAGCCGAGCTGCGAGACTATGCGGGGACTCGGAATTGAACCGGGCACCGCCACCTCAGCAGTAGGCAGAGTGAGCGAGAAGTCCGGCGCTATAACAGAGAGTCAATGAAGACTGGATTCTGGTTTAAAACCGGCACCGCGTTTGGACAACTTTTGATAAACTGTCGACGGCGCTACTACTGGTGCATCCCTTGTATAAACGATATTTTCGCTTCGTTCCTGGACATTCTTCTGGTGATAGGAATATTACTGATTGTAAGAACTCAACCTGTGGAGTTGAATAAAAAACTTGTTAATTTTTTACATTGTGTTTTGCCTGGGTACAGCCACTTTACGCACGGCATACGCACGCAGGGCCTTGAACCCAATTGAAAAGGGCCCCGACTCCCTTTTTAATAAAACTTTTTAGTTTCGTAAATTTGTGTTAAACTTTCGTGTTACACATGGCGATGTTACATAATACATTTTTTAAAATAAGAGACGAT
Source organism: Gryllus bimaculatus (assembly GCA_017312745.1). NCBI lineage: Eukaryota > Metazoa > Arthropoda > Insecta > Orthoptera > Gryllidae > Gryllus > Gryllus bimaculatus. The sequence goes on from BOPP01000032.1 coordinate 1,552,099, forward strand.
TAAAAAAACTCTTTAAGCGTATTTCTTTATTAGAAAACAATTGCCCACAACGTAATGTAGTACTATTTATATTATATTGCACGTTTGAAACGCTGTTTTTGGATAAATTGTGTATAGATTATTGATTTGGCAGAAAAAAAAATAATTAGTTTCCCAAAAAAATAACGGGACTATGTATACATTTAAATACACCTTTTTGACATGTCATTTTTAACGGATCATGAAATCGACATTAGCTAAAAGGCTGGGCACTCCCACTGGCCGCCACCAGCACTCCTATTTGCGAGTGCCACACCGAAACTAGGGCGCACGCCACCCCCACGACACCATGACGTTGGCCCGAGCGGTTTAATACACACGAGGAAGGGCACCACAAAGTTGCCTCGTAAAACCCCTCTTCATGAGGACGATAAGCAAGTAGTCCGCCAGTCCCCCAACCCTACGGTTGCCCCTTCGGGTCTTGAACTAAATATATAATTATTGCATTACCCGGGCACTGGCGCGCCAGCTTTACGTGTCGTTTTGACGGGCTGGAGAGCAGGGCAAAAGGTTCGCACTACGACACGAGAAACCAGTTCGGCACCCGGGGCGCCCTATCCGCATGTGGCCCTCATTAGTGCAGTCCATATAGCATCGGCCATTTTGAGTTAGTACAAGAGTAAGAATGTTGATTTAGAAATTCGTTGGTGAAATTGTGAAGTAGTTGTGATTCTTCTGCACGCAGGGCTCTAATCGAATGATGGAGTATATAGTGTTGTACAAAGAAGTCTTAAAATAATTTTTCTAAACCTTACGCGTAGTTCGGAAAATTAGTTTGTTTCCCAAATTCAACCTTGAATAACTTCAAGTTAAACTAATCAGTCTATTTAGATAACCAAAGTGTAAAGTAACGCTCTCAAATCATTCAAATAAGGTATCCCGAGATATGTTATCTCGCGTACGCATAACATACGCAACGGAAACGCTCTTATTAATTTTTTCTATCGGACTTATCATTAACTACACAAACAATTCTGCTGTAAGCCATTTTCGGTTCAAACATTAGTGCCTATATACGATCACTGCATATCTCGAAAAAATAGGAATTTGGATAACAGAAAGATATATGACAGTTCACATACATATAATATAAATAAAGAAATCAACCTATTAAAATAATTTATGAATTACTAACAATTAATACCAATATAAAAGAGTAAGAATTTACCAAAATACTTCGTACAATTATATTAAAAAATAATATTATTATAAAAATTGTAACAATCATAATGAAATTCTTTATTTTCAAGTTCTACCAGTGTGACAGACAAATAATGGCTTCAATAATCCCACTGCGCAAAGTCACTCGCTTGACTCGTTCCGAATCCGTTTCACTCTGGTCCCTTCACCGAGTGGGCACTTGTTACGAAGCGCCGACTCTTTTTGCCTGCCACGAGAGTGTGCTTCAGTCAACGAATGAAAAATGCTGTTAAGGCGAGAACCAATGACCCACCGCCAGACTTCGCTTCCTGCCTCTGCCTGCTTGAATTCGGAAAATTTACAAAGGTTAGAATTGTTCGGCGTCTCTTTCTGCAAGCTACACTATTGATATACAATTATTGCTTCAGATTATTATTTTGGAAATTTTAGTAATTCAAGCAAGTTTGAGTAGAATATGGGCAATATTAAAAACAAGATTTTCTCAAAAACTAACCCAATTTTTTGTTTGCACTGTATAACTTGACGTAAAAGTCATTTTGCTGTATTCTTTTCTTTTTTCCAAAACATATTTTAATGTCATTTTTTGAATATATTTCCTACGTCGTTAAAATTGACATTACCGTCAAATTGCATACATTATTGCATTTTGTTCTGTCAGTGTGATGGAAAATGTGCTATAAATGATTTAATATAAAGTTTCTTGAATAATCAAATATTTCTGTGAAAAGAGCTCAAATTTGCGCATTTTTAGAAATGATCAATTCCCTTTTTTTGAAAACGGCTCCATTTATTCTTTAGATTTTTTAACGCATACTGCTAAATTGAATAAAGAAAACGACGTAAATGCCACTCTGCTGTATTGTTTTTTGTTGTTTATTTCAAATATTAAAGAAAACAAATTTGTTAAAATATGTCATGACATCAATATTACATTACGGACATATGTTATATTATCGCATTTGTGAGTGTAATTACTTCAAATAATTTCTCATGAAATTTCTTGAATAATGGAGTTTTTTTATAAATATGAGTTTCAAAATGCGCATTATTAGAAATGTTCAAACGAAAGCAATTCCAAATTTTCCAATAAAATTGTGCAAGTAGGACCATATTTTACACGTCGATAATATTATTTAAGTCAATTGTCAATGTTCCGATTTAGAAAGTGATGGCTGAGGCGTGTAAATAAGGACAGAAATTGAAGTATTTACTTTAACGAAACCGTTTTCTGACGCTGGAAACTACAAGCTGTTGCTGCACCACCGGTTCGTCTCTAATGCGATAGTGTTTTTATAAAATTTTATTTTGTGGTTGATGTGTCAAATTTGAAATGAAAAATGACAGTAAGAAAATATTTTTGTAAATATGTTATGTATAATTTTCTACCAAAAACTAACTCGTGTTGTTTACTATTTTTAATGTATGCTTTAATATTTTCGATTTTTTTACAGTGTTATATGCACGTGCAGAGGAATGGTCGTGGGTTTTCAGGGCCCGTGAGCCTTCGGGTGGAGGGCTGCGGGTGGGGCGTTGCAGGGCGGCGGCGACCACAGCGCGGCAGAACGCCCTCTCCGACCGCTCTAGGAAACGACACACGAGCAGTCAAGGTTGCGACATTGGTGGAAGGTGTGTTACTTATACGCAATACGCTCAGAAACGGAAAGGAAACTGTGCATCCTCCGGCAATGTGAAAGGCGTCTAAGGTTTCGCAGGGGCAGATGCAGTGACGAATTTTGCGAAGGGAAATTCAAAATGCTTTGGTCGAAGGTGTCATATTATAGGTCTTTTAAAATGACCTAGTCTATCCTAGCTCATAATGCAATACGGTTTTAAACGTTTTAATGATTATCCTAAAATATTTTCGTTTGAAAGTTTCGTGACAAGTTAAAATAAATACTAAAACATTTACTGTGTGTGTGGGGAGTGGGGGGGAATTCCCCCATTTGTCTCCCCGAGGATCCGTACCTGGGCTTCATTATATACCCAGGAACTCTGGAAAAGTCTAAAAGCAATAAAATCGATGAAATATTAAACCGTTTAGTTTGTGTCTGAAAAATGAAAACGTATGACTGGACTTATACGGACTGAATTATCGTTTTCACTTCGTCATGCGACAGCAAGTCTTAAAGGAGGAAAACGCCCTCCAATAAATAATTGATTGGAGGGCGACCTCTTCCTTCTCTAAATATTAATATTAATGCCAAAAGTATTACAATGAGAATCTCGGTCTCTCACTTTAATATTCGGTACAATAGTCCGTGAACGGGAACAGCAACAGGAAGGCGAGGTCAGGAACGGGGACACGAGATACTTGGGCTTCACAACAAGCGACAATGGGAAAAGCAATAATGCCAAGTGCCTTTTGCGGCAAAAAAGAGAGCTTGGAGATACAGTTGCCGAAACCAATGCACTTGTAGCTTCGCTCGTCTGTTCACTCTTTGACTCGACATCTGTGTTCGCATGTGCCGCTATGAATAATGAATGTATGAACGAAACCTTCCGACTTGTGAGGTGCAGTCCGACATGACGACGTTACAGTACCTAGGTGGATCAATAAGTCTGGTAAATTTCCATTAAATAATAGATGCTAAGACTGATTCGTGAAACTCTCTATTCTAATTTACAAACAAATACCTTGCGCAGCTGTTTGTTGGCGTTTATCTTAATTGACAACGAGTGGTGACAAAGGGTGCAAAAACGGAGAAACACCAGTTAAGTGCGGTTATAAAACATTTATGTTCTACAGAAGTAGACTGCGATTCAGATACAATGTGAGGTGAAAGAAGTTCATGGGGACTCTGCACCAGTACTAATGACTACTCACTACTGGATCAATGAATTAA
>BOPP01000032.1:1571631-1595143 GCA_017312745.1 Gryllus bimaculatus
CGCCCTCGCCCGCGCCCTCGCCGGCTCCTTCGCCGGGCTCCCTCACACGCACCCCTCTGCGTTCCTCCCCCTCACGCTGCGCCCCGCTCGCGTCGTCCTCATCGCTCCCCGACTTCTGCTTCTTCATTTGCTCTTCCAGCATTTTCCTTCGTTCCTCGTCCAGTTTCCTGCGTATCCTTTTCAGCCGGCGGTACCTCTTCCGCTTCTCCGACTCCGACTCCTCGCCGATGGTGACGGTGTCGTCGGTGACGGAGATGTGGCAGCCCATCGCGGTGTGCTGCGGCTGGACGAGGTGTGCGAGTGGGGTTGGGGGGGGACGCCCTCTTTCGCCGGTGGAATGCGATGGCTGGCCGCCGCCCGTGGTGCCGCGCGACGAAAACATTGTTGCGAGAAATGGGAGTTGTTGCCCACGAATCCAACAGAGGTGTTCACTTACGATTCTGCGGCGGCGATGGTGTAACGGCTAGCGTACCGGCCTGTTGAACCCAAGTTGGCGAGTCCGATCCAAGCCGTGGATTTGGAAGGGCGAAAAAAATCATTCGTACTCCTTCCTTCGGAAGGGAAGTAAACCCGACTGTCCCATGTTAGTAGATTTACTTGCATGTAAAAGATCCTCAAGCCAAAATGTCGCCCTGAGCTAAATTGAAATCGCCAGTGTCTCGCCCAAGAAATACCTCCTTTCTCTGCTAGTTGGTGAAAGGAGCGTAGCGAAATTTGCGTGGTCAGACGGAAACGCAGGCTTCATTGCCTGAGTCTCGCCACGTAAAATAAGGGATTAATTCAATTCAATTATTCAGTTCAATTCTGCATTCAGCGTAGAGGGGTAGATGTTAACAAATTCCCGTGGGTAAGGGAACGCGTATTACAATGTTAACTATTGGCTGGAATATGGTACACACGTAACAAATTACGTTAAATTTTAACTAACACGTTTAATTTTATTGTCTTTACAAACGACAAGCAATAAACATAATAGATAGAAGTAGGCTCCGCCATAGGGTGGGAATAGATGGAATTCCCCTTTCTCTTTAATAAAGAATTGTTATAATAAATACCCCAACAAGACGGGACTCTTGAGTTAGTTATTGTAATAGTGGTAAAGTTCATTGCTTAAAACAACTTTAAGAGGATCGTTAAAACGTTATTCCAAAATGTTGCTAAATTTCTAAGTTTAAGGAATGGAATAAATGAATGAGATATCTGGTCTCGTAGGATTATAATCCTTGTGGATTCGCTCCTTATGTATACTGCGATCTTACTCAGGGGTGGCCAAAGCGTTTGTACCTGTGCCTAGGATGCGGCGTCTCGTGGACAGCCAAGTAGCTAATGGCTCACCTACGCTCTCAGGAAAAAGTGGCTCGTTAATAAAGTTATTTTCCTCCATCTTTTTACTCTGCTCTGGAGCTTTTTTAATTTACTATTTATAAGTGATCTAATAATTTGATAATAATTAGTATTATTGACGAAGGTTTTCGACTTTGTTCTTTTAGTCTACTAGGTCTGTGGCGGTGACAGTGACGTCCATGTCGTACAGTACAAAAACAGTTTTATTGTTTTTCTAAAGACTTCTGTTTCTTTGAAATTTTTAATTATTTAATTAGTGTTATTTTCCTGTTACGTGTAGTGGGAATCACAGGTGAATGATGCCCCAACCAACGGGATTGCAGCTCCAATGAAAGACTGAAATTTAATTTCTAAAACTCAGAACACTAATGTACTATAGTAAACGTAAGCAATTTATGTAAATTAAATAAAACCAAGTTTAATAATACTATATATTCAAATATTTCTTACATACTTTTATGCCTAGAGTTCGAGACAGATATGTTGACCTTGTGGGCACATGGCTTTAATTTCCAATGGACTCGAGATTTTTTTTATTTCTTCTGTACTTTGACAATTGAGGATAAAATTCATACAAAACAAAAATCATTTTATATTTCGAAAATGTGGTGATGGCCCATCACTTTGCAATAAGCCCTATTGTTTGAACATGGTTTACACTAGTTTATTTCGTGATCTTAGTTGTTGTGATTGCTGCTATTAGTGGCGATGATAACGATTTTTTTTTCGAATAGTTCCTTCCCCTAGTTCTTTGCCGCCGCGCCGGCGCGCTGCGGTCTGCGGCCCGAGCAAAGCCCCCTACGCTCTGATCCGGAGTCCCGTTCCGGAGCGCAACCAACGGGGTACCTACATAATGTTGACGCATAGCGATGAGCGAGCAAAGAGTAAACACAGTACAAGAGCTTAAGAGCGTAGGACGCTCTTTGGTTTCAAAACCATTTCCTGTACCCCGACATTATTGCAATATCTTCAATATTGAATGTCTTTAAGTGGAAAATGTATATTCCTAACCTATAGGAATTTGTTCGATTATGTGGGGACTGTGCATTCTAATCACGAGATCATTTTTAGGAATATTAAAATAAGTTTAATATTTACGTTATGTTTGTAAGATTTTGGGGAACATCTTTGCGTTAATTCTCGGGAATTTTGTGGAGGCTATTTTCTCGATTTGACAGATTACATTGTTACTTGTTTTTTAGTTTTTACTAAGGGGAAAGCAATCTTCTATATTGTACTTCAACAATGTTAATTTTTTTGCAATTTTTGAAAATATAGTGAATGGCACGAGTACAATTTTTGCCATCCTTAGCCTCTTACGAGAAAGAAAAAGTGAAAGCGGTTTGGTTTGGTTCAGAAAAATCACTATCTTCGATATTGTAGTTGTAGGAAAACGCCTTAAAATGATTGAAATTATGAATTGAAATTATCAAAAATTCAGAGGTTTTAACAAAAATAAGACCTCCGAATTTTTTAACGTTTTCCTTTAGCAATCCGAAGACAAAGTTTACAAAAATATGAGGATATATTTGAGAAAACGCGGAAAATGTGGAGGCTTCATGTAAAGTGCTATGTTCAGAAATAAGTAATAACACATATGTTTATTTTATTGGTGTATAAAAAATGCAAATTGCATTGAAAACAAGCCAATTAACCATATGCAATGGAGAAAAAACAAAGTCCGAAGCACATTCGTAGTAACCAGAAGATTATTACCTGCACAGTTCACCAATACTCTTGACAGATTCACCAGTCCAAGACACATTTCAGTTCAGGCAGTGAACAATGATAATGGCACTCCCTCTTTCAACTCAATTACTATTCTTTGCTGCCGTGTCGCATCCTGACCTTTTGTGCCCCACAGGTGAAGAACTCGCGGTTTGCCCGCAGTTTCCCCAGTTGCCCCACTTCGCATTCGGAGCTCTTGCCGAAGAGGCCAGGAGCCAGCAAGAAAACACCATACAAACGGAGAGGGAGCTGAGAATGTAGGCCGGGAGCCAGCAAGAAAAACAACGTATGATGTGCTCAAAGCTAGAGCTTTTTGAGAAGCTAGCCATAGTTATGAATAATAGGAAAAGGCGGTCTACTGGAGGCGTCGTTCTGCTGGCATGTTGTTGGGATGATGCCACATCGGTAAGTCACGACTCGTTCACTCTTTGACTTTAGTTTAGGGCATAGTTGTTTTTTAATTTTTTTTATACATTCACAAAAATTGTGCTGCGGCACGCCGACACCTATAGGTCGCTATACTTGCGTTTTTCTATTATACATAACAGTGGCTAACTTCTCTAAACGTTTTAGCTTTGGGCTTATACGTGGTTCATCTTGTTGGCTCCCGACCTCCATTCTCCGCTCCCTCTCCGTTAGTATGGGTAATTGCTTGCAGCTTACTCAACACTCTAGCTGGCACGCCGCCCCTTCACCACGCTCGCACTATGAAACTTAATGTAAACTTAACGCTCTTAATGCAAATCAGCCCCCAAAATTAAAATGCACGCTTTAAATTCGCAGGGTCTAGATTTCAATTTTGGAGAAAAATCATTTGAACAGTTTAGGTCTAGCGTTGTCCACTGACGGACAGAAAGTTTTACCGTCAATCGATCTTTCGGTATAAAAAGCCCACGGACGTGGGAGAGTAGGTTTCCGCGGCCGGAGTCAGTAGCTTTTGGCTGCCCGGGAGACGCCGCGACCTACGTACAGGGCCCAATGTTTCGACCGTCACTCTGCGACCTTCCTCAGATCTAAATTTGACCTCACACCTTCCACATATGGCCCTGATTTTCGCCACATTATTACAAAACTTTCTCTTTACTACATACAAGGCAAGGTGAGAAAGGTCAAACTTTCTTCAAAAGTCTTCTATGTGGATTAGAATGTTACAATTATGACACTGGTGAAATATTGACTATATATATTTCTAATTTCGAATGTAAACATAAATGCCCGTAAAATTATGCTGCCTCTAGCTTGGTATGAGGTTTTAATGGATTCAATATCAATGTCAATACCCATGAAGCCTATAAATATACAAAAAAGAATGAAACCCCAGTTTTGACAGAAAAGTGCGAATATTCTAATGTCAATCATTGTGTAATTACTGACATTTATTATGTTTATCAGATAATTTATTATTCCTGATGTTAAGACTATATTCTCATACTCTTTACGTTACTTCTTATGACACAGCTTCATGCGTTAAGAAAAAAAATAGAATTCACGTGTGCAATTACAGAAGAGCCAATTTTAGCTGCTTGAACCCCATTTTCCACACTTGCTACAGCAACATTTTTGCTGCTGCACTAGTTAATTTTCATGGTAATTATAGTTTAAAATTAATTACTATTTTTTTTATTTTAAGCGTGAAATTTATTTCATTCCACACCATGTTTTGTCATCGGGAGTGTAAAAAAAATATCGTTTCTTCCTTTCGCCACATTAAAGTAGCAGTTTTCGCATCAATTATGCATCGTTGAGCCTAGCGATTTGACAGCGCGTTCACCAGCACCAGGGCGAATAACAAGCGCAGCTGCAGCTGCAAGTGGCACCACAAGGGGCCCAGGCGCTGCAGGGGCTCATGCAATGCCCAGCCCCCGTGCAGCTATACGCGTTGGCGTACTCGCTGATCCCCGTGCAGTCATCAGACAAGTCTGCCAACACAGTGAATGAATGATTAGCGATCCCGGGCGCGTCGACTGCTAAGGTCACTAGTCTCATAAGTATAGTGCATGTTTTATCGCGGGAGGTGGCGGAGATCTTCTCCCGCTGAAGAGATCTGATGCCAACTTTGCGGCGGCGATGGTGTAACGGTTAGCGTACCGGACTGTTGTGGCCAAGTTAGCGGATCCAAACCCGATCGAAGCTGTGGATTTTTAAGGGCGAGAAAATCCTTCGTGCGCCTTCCTTCGGAGGGGAAGTAAAGCCGGCTGTCCCATGTTTCCCTTGCATGTAAAAGATCCTCAAGCTTAAATGACGCCTCTGAGCTAAATTGAAAAATAGCCTGTTTCTCACCCAAGAAATACCTCCTTCCTCTGCATGATGGTGAAAGGAGCGTAGCGAAATTTGCCTGGTCAGACGGAAGAGCGGGTCTGATGGCCGTCTGAGTGTCGCCACGTAAAATAAGGCTTCAATTCAATTCAACTTACGTCGGCTTGCGGGTATTTTTCCCAACCAGGTATCTCCCACCAGCGGGGCACCGTCCCAGCCGGAACAAGCTCTAAGCTCGTGACTGCCCTCCCGACATGTGCAGTAGTGTGGTACATGAGAGTGTCAGTGTGTTTAAGTAAGGCATGAGGAAAGGACATGGAAGAGGAAGGAAAGATCGCGCGCCGTTTGTGGCCCATTTATTAGGACACTGCTCCGGCATTTGCCTGGTATAGACTCGTGGGTCAGCGCAGTAGAATGTAGTTCATAATGTATTTCTTAAATCACTAGTCCCGAGCGCTGAACTGATCTTGTATGTAATGCCGATTGAGTTGAGCCGACTTTCTCCAAAATTGGTATTCCTCGATCGATTTAATAAATGCTAGGACCCCTGAGTTCGAAAAGGATATCTGCAATTTTCCGGTTGCATTATATGAAGCTTCAACATTTTCTATATTTTTTCAAAAATGGCTTCAAATGTTTTGATTAAAGTTTGCCTTCCGATAGCGTAAAGGACGCTTAAAAATTGATATAGATTTCATTTTTGTTGAAATAATTATTTTTTGAAAATTGTGAAAGTTCAATTGGTATTTTTCTTATATTTAAATATGTTTTTTAAACATATCTTGGAATAATGTCATTCACAATTTTTGGAAAATACTAGTAGTTTTCGCGTAATTTTGCGTGAAGGAATGGCAATTTTTAAGTTATTTCCTCAAAACAAAAACAAAACTCCTAATTTGTTTCTTAAAATGTTCTTCTCGTATGTATCAATGAACGGTACAAAAAGTGGTGCAGGTCTAATTTCCGGAGAACACAGAGTATTTTTTTTTAATTTGCAGAAAGTTAACATTCCAAAACTACAAAATTGAGGATAGAGATTTTTATTATATATAAATAAACTATTTTATATTACAAAACACCAAATTTGTTTTTTTAGACACGGATAGTACATACGACTAAATGATTGGAGAAGGTCTCATTTTTGTTGAAATTTCTGAATTTCCAAAAATTGCAAGTATAGAAATAATGGGAGAAGGTGTGAGCCATTGTATTACCTTTAGTTACTACTTGTAGACAAGACACTAGGATATATTATACTGATATTCGTTATTCCCAACACAGACTACCCCAAAAATATTATTCGAGAATTTCCTTCTTTACGTTTTTGATCCCTAGAAGTTTTGCCTGGCTCTAAATAAGCGAATTTGTTATCGATCTCTTGAGAATCTACAGAAAGTGATGAGATGACATTTTCAGTAAGTATAAAATCTTACTAACTCCATCGAAGAAGGTGGTGGGAAAGTATTGTCCCAGAGATTCATAAAGGGCAGTCATAAGTTCACCTTAAGATTTTATATCAACTTTTTGACAAATAATGATTCAGATCGTGAATGGATCTATTTTTCTAACCATAAGTAACAAAGTCTGTTTTTAAATAATGCTCTAACTTTCACCATTTTGAAATCGAAGAATAATCAATTTTTTTTTTTTTTTTGAAAATATCATTGAAAAAAATTTCACTTTATGGATTACTTTTGGGACTTTTGTGCAGTATTTTCAATTTAAAATACTTCGCGACCTCCCGTGTTTTAACTCGGCCCTTCATTAATATTCGTTCCTTCGTGTCGTTGCGTGGAAATACTCATGAACGTACGCAGAAGTGAGTGCATCTGCCCAGAGAAGTTGTGTATGCGGGAGCCCAGCGCGAGGAGGTGCTTATCATCTTCGGGTGGCTCATACAGCACGTTGTGTCTCCATCGCAATATGCATTTGTTCGTCTGCAAACAGAAGCGAGAGCTGCTAAGATAGCAGAATCAGAAAGGCGTTGTGTATGCCGTAGCTTCATGGGTGGGCATGGCATGTTGACACTTCTCCCCTTGAAGACTAAACATTACATTTAAAAATGTAAAATGGACTTAATTGTTTAAGTACTTAACACGTATAAAGGGCAATAACTTTTCGTGGTATGTTTGTTGAATAAATTCATTGCAAAATTGAACACTCAAAATCTGCTCCAAATTTTTTTATTCTTAATATGAGTGCTTATCTTATACATTGAAATTGGTTTTACATTTTTATCACCATTTTTAATTTTTCGTGGATTTCCCTGTAAGAATAAATAGGTGCTACAAAACTGCACAATCTTTCTCGTACTAGCTACTTCACTCCGTTTTGAGCCAGGGCTATTTTCAAGGTTGGCCCCGCTCCCTTTACGGCTATATTTTTCTGGACTAAGCAGTTCCCCCGACCATAACTGCCGCTCTCCCGGAGGAGGCAATTGTCAGCGTAGAATCCTCGTCGTCTCTCCATTCCCGAACATCTCCTCGAGAAGCCCTTTGGCCCGTTTAGGGCCTGTATCTTTGCATCTGGGTGCTTATGTATAAGAAATAATAGTATAATAGTATTGTTCTGGGTATAGGGAGCTAATCGCTCATTATTAGGAAGTATGTGCCATTTTCTAGCATCACTACTTACTTTTTGGTGTACATAAGTATATACAAAGTATTGTACGTAGTACAAAGAAAGTTTTTTAATGCTGCGGAAAATGGATTTCTTGATTTCAACGGCAATAACCTCGTTTTTCAGTCCCGAGACGCATATGAACAACACTGGCACCTACACTATTTGTAGGATTTTTTCCAAAATAAATATTCCCCGGTCGATCTGGCCCGACTCGAGCTCTGCAATTTTGAGAAACTTTCTTTAAACATTGGGGATAGTTTATACGAAGCACTGGAGGCATTTTCAAAATTATCTCATTCATTATCATTTTCAAGATTATTTTAGAATTTACAGCAACTGAAGCAGGGCAAGGTTCATTGGGAAGTATTTATTTTGGGTAATATCCCCTGTTTGTTTGGGGAACTACTGTTCATTGACGCACTAGCGTTTGAAAAAAATCACCTTTTCAATATCAAGGACCTCCAAAACGTTTTTCTGTCAAACTCTTGACTTCAAATCTTTGCCGAATTGTCTTTATTTCTCTGTACTACAATTATACCCTGTATACTTGGCATACGAGAAAGTAAACCTACGAAAATTGTTTTTTATTTACATACCTTTAGCGCCATCCTTAAGCCATGCCATGCTATGAATGAATTGCGAAATAGTTTTTTGACTTATTGCCTTTTAACTCCACCGTAAGATTTGAAGAATTTATTTAGTCGCCACAAAGATCAGGTCTCTCAGCGTCTCACTGTTCTCACTTTTTAGGCGATTTTCGTTTTACCGTCTATTATTTCACTTTTCCCCACATCTTATAATTTTTTAAAATTTTTTTTATAGAAATTTAATTTATAATTTAATTTTGATATATAATCTTGTGAGCAACAGCATATACATTTTCGCATAATTTGCAATGGGTACTCAATATTATAATACTTCACAATTCTACACAAATGTGTTTTCCAAGCAGCAAACATATTTTCTCCGCGCTGAGATTCGAATTTGGGATCTTAGAATTAACGGTTTAGGCGCTAGCGTTGACCACAGACGGATATTCGGACGTTTTACCGTCAACAAGTGTTTCGATGTTGCGGACTCCACGTGTTTCCACGAACAAAACGTGTCCACGGACAAAACGTGTTTTCCAGCTAGACAATGTGTTAGAGGAAGAAATGTCCTACTAACGGTCTTTGATGATATATAAAAAGCAAAAAATTGAATTTTTATTTACGAGACTTTGATTTCCTAATGTTTATATTGGTAAATTGTGAAGTATATTATACACAATAACAGTGCAACTTCCTTCTGGGAACTAACAATTTATATCTTATAATTGATACTTTAGAAAATTTAAACAACAAACAATTTTCGAAGATTCCTGACTTTGATTTTGTTTTCGATTTTTATGTAAATAAATAAAATGCTTTTCACAATTTAAAAACCTGAGGTATAAGATTGTTGCAATGTCAAGGTTGACCCAGTACAAATGAATTCATGAAAAATGGAGATTGTAGGAATTGAAACTAGCCCCTTTATGTATGAAAATTTAATTATGTGATGATTTCAGTTGAACTTTATAATTTTCGAACACTTTTGTTATTAAGAAGTTATTAAGTGTGATATTAAGAATTGTAAGAATTAACGTTGTTGTAAAAAGAACTTTCTACAATAATTAGTGTTAGAAAAATGCTTCAATTTTCCCCATTCACTATTTTTGCACAGCAAAATTCGCTGTTTGATTTTTTTAACTTCATCGAACGCTGAGAGTTCTGAAGGTTGCAAACAGAAGTTTCGCTTAATTTGATTTTCCCCGACTTCAAATAGATAAAGAAATTAGAAAAGTACATTGATTGGTTTTGATAGTGTGCTTGAAGAAGTAAATCCAATACCCACCGAACACACAGGTTTGTGAATGGGTCGCTTGAAGCGTGCGGGGTTCTCATCACACGTTTGTGTGGAGCACAGGTCTTCGTCCTCGTCGGGCAATGGGTTGGGCCTGCAGGGGAATGGGCGATATTCAGTTGTTTGCACTTAAATCATGAGAACTTTGCATTATACCTCTTTTCAACCTCCGATTCGTATTCAAAATTAAACTATTCAAAATCAAACTCAGACCAAGCGCATATTGAGTCGAACACGTTTGAATTGAGACCATTCTCTTTCCAGTTGAAAGAATGGTCCTTCAAATTGAGACTAAATTAAAACAAATCGGAACGGATGGACCAAAAGGGAATATGGTAAATGCAAAAGTTTTGAACATTGATTAATTTACTGAACCATTAAAAATTAAAATGCAATTCGTACTTTTTATTACGTACATTTCTTTCCTCATCTTCTTCTCTTTTTTTAATTTAGCGATGAGTTTCTGAGGAAGATTACGATAAGAACGTCGAAAGTTGGCGTCAATACTTTGGACGCGACGTCACCTGGCTAACCAACATCGTTCACATGACTGGCTATGGAAGCCATCGAAGTCTCTTCTTCTTGATTTCGTTGGATTTTTCTGAATTTAAATGTCTAGTCACTATCTGAATGTGGTTAGTCTGAATGTAATAATTGTGGAAGGTCTCAATTTTAATTTTTTTGTCTAAATTTAATATTTTTTAGAAGTTAGTAAAGAGCAAAATTTTCTTAAATGCTCACCTTTACAAGAAGCGTTTTTACTTTTCTCGACTAAATTATTTTATTATTCTTTCAATAGAGCTACAAGTGGGTTCCAGCGTGTCATCTACCACCTCTAAGATCCTGGAAACTTTGAGAACAGCGGAGACGCCGTTGGTGGAAGAGGAGTCAGGCGTATCCCTCACGGACGGATTAATGTCTTCGGAAGCGTCAAGCCAAACAGTAAGGCCTCTTAGTGCAGTTCAAACGTTAATAAGAAATAAGGCGATTACTAAAATAAACTCTAACATTAAAAACTTCAAAAGCGTTAATAAAATCTTTAATATTCACCAATTTTGTTAAAACGTAATAATGGAGCCTTAATTAGAGAGCTAAAATAGAGAGCTTATTAATGTACCTCTTAGAAGAGTGGAGGTTAGGGAAAGTGGATGTCAGATAATGGAAGACTGGAGCGCAGTCTACATCTCTGTTTGAAGGTACTGTTTTGCCATTTGTCTACTTACTAACTGGTATCGAGTTTACGTCATTTACTTCACTGCCAATTAAGATTTTCATAAGGATTCATTACATCATACGCTTCCAACATTACATCGTTCTCTCTCTCTTTCACGTTTTGCCTCTTTATCTCTCTTTCTCTTCTCCTCTCTTTCTTTCTCTGCTGCCCATCTCATTCTTCCCCACTTCTTATTTCTTTTCGTCTCTTTCCTCTGCCCATTCTCTTCTTTCCCACTCTCCTTTCCTCTCTTTCTCTGCTTTCATTCATCTCCTTTCCTATCCTTTGCCTATCTCTCTCTGTGCTGTTCGATTTCTCTCACTCTCTCCTCTCCCACTCCCTCTCTCTCCCACTCCCTCTCTATCTCCCTCTTTGTGTGCCTCATTCTCTCGTTTTCCCACTATCTCTCTCTCCCTTTACCTCTCTCATTGTCTGCCTCATTATCTCTCTTTACACTATCTGTCTGTCTGTCTCTCTCTGTCTGCCTGTGTGTCTCGCAGGGTGGCGAGGAGCGGGGCCGTGCTGCACCTGCGGTGGGCGTGGTCCGTCTGCGGGATCTTCTCCTCGGAGAACGCGAGGTCCAGGCGCCGGTCGCGCGATCGTCGTCGCCCCGCCGCCGCCCCGCACTCGCAGCGCGCTCCTCTGCGCGCACGGCTCCTCTGCCCCACGGCGGCCGGGCCCCTCGCCCCCCTCGGCCCCCCGCCGCCCCCGGCTCCCGCGCCGCCCCCGGCGCCTCCTTGTCATCGGGCACCGACCCCGCGCACCTGCGCAGGCGGCACAGCCTCTCGCAATAATAGAAGAAAAAAGACACTGGTGCTACAACAGCGCATACTTTCTCGTATTGTTCCTAAATTTGCAATAATCGAAAATTCTGGTTGTTCAACGAAAACTAGACCCGCGCCATTCTTTTGAACGTACGTAGTTATATTCGTGGAAAACATTTGAAGAAAAATTTCGAGGGAGTTCGAGAAAGTTCATGCCCAAATTACGCAAAAAGTATTTTTTTCAAAAAAATGTGTCCTTGTTTATAAAGCTGATTCTTTGGGACAGACTTTGTCTAAGGAAAACAATCTCTAACTTCAATTTCGTAATTTTGAAATACAAAAATGTATGCAATTTTCGAAAATACAGAAAATTTTCTGACAATACGACTGGCACCATATTTTTTGCCGTCCCTTGGTACATACGAAGAGAATATTCTTTCTCTTTCTCTCCGTCTTTGAACAACATTAGTACCCCAACCTTTCACAGAATTTGCAGCCATTTTTATATTCCCCAATCTATTTGAAACATGTCGTGCCCTTTTAAATTTGAATTTTTTTTCGAAGATGATACTTTTCAACCCCTAAACATATCTGCAGATTTTTTTCAAAGCTCTCGCAACGTTTTTTTCTTGAGCAGATAAAAATACTTTTACAAAACTTGCACACGCTGCAATACTGATGACGGGGGTATTTTGTTAATGAACTGTTTACTTCAAATTGAAACTTTAGATAATGGCATGTGAAATGTACTGAAACAACTAGTTCATTTTGCGTAATTTTGAGTGAAATAGTAATAACTTTTGCATCAACAATATTTTCTCAATTTTGCAATTTTTTCTAAACATTTTTTACTGGAACTCGCGCGAATTTCATTAAGATAAAACATAGAATTTTAGAACATTGCAGATGTTGAAATTTCTTTTTAAAGGATCGAGAATGTTTTGCTGCCTCATTTGGTTGGTGTCATTCGTGCTAAACCTATGTATCCGAATTCGAACCCCATTGCGGGCAAAGTTTTGCGGGTTGGAAACACATTTCTGGATATTACGTAACCGTTACAAATTCTGTGAGTACCTAAATTATGTTGCAGCAACACTAGTTATAAGCTTTTTAAATGTGTTTCAATGTGTTAGATTGTATTGATCTTTTCCCTGGATTTTTTTCAGAAACTGGACACAATCTCCCGTACCTCTCCCTGCGCTCCAGGCCACTCGTCTCCATTAGGGAAGCGACATGGATGTCGATGTTTTCAAAATATCGATGTTTTCATAGACACTCTGATGTTTTAAACATTCACATATTAAAGCCGATGGACTTTTTAACACTTATAGTTTGTCCTAAATGTTTCGTGAATAACAATATTCCCGAATCAAATTTATCCCAAATTATCACATTTTGAAAAAATTAAACTATGAAATAATAGTTATATAATATTGTATTTAGTCAAAAACAGTATAAACTCTATATGACGTATGAGGGAGATCATCTGCGCACGTTTTCTTGAGTTCCACAATCCCTTCCTATCATTTTAGCTATAAATAGTTGAAAGTATGAGTAAAAGTTAAAAATAATTAAAAATGCACGAGATTAGCAACATTTGTATAACTAGACATTTTCGTTTCCGAGTTATAGAAAACTTTTTTAAATACAAACTGCAGATTTGCTTTTTCTGCATTCCTAACAAAATAGTAACTCGCTCTTACCTCTACTCCTACCACTACAAGCAAAAGAAGAGTTAAACAAAACATGCACATAACGAAGCTACATTTATGTCCAAAAGCAAAACAAGGGCCCACCTCAGCATTTGCTCAATGGATCGGGGAAACTGGACAAAAACCTGATCGAGATGGGGGAAGATGATGTACACGTAGTACATACATAAACAGACAGTGGTACCATCAACTACTTGTGTATGTGGTTGGTCCAAACAAATGTTGTTTGAACTACCTCCACTGAGCTTCTCTCGCGCCAAAGATGACCTCCAACACACTTGTATTTCCTACGTCCCTTTTCATATTTGCACATGGAGAGGACACACATTTAACTCTGTTTTCACTGACATCTTGTACACAAATTAATAAACTGGGCCACTGTCAAATTAATTTTTGTTGCGCATTAATTTACTGTTATATATTAATAAATCAGCTTTAACACATCGATGTTTAAAAACACGGATGGTTTTTGATCGTCGTAATATTACTAACGAGCATTAAGTTTTGAGCATCGATGTTTGTACTCATCCATCTAGTCTGTACTCACCCCGTCGCAAAACCGCCGCTTCGGCGCGCAGTTAGACCGCCCTTTGATGGTCCTGGAGGGCTCTTGTGACCGCTAAAGGGGCGCGACGTTCAGGGGTTGGTGATGGTTGATGGTTTTGGAGACTCGAAGGATTTTCGACTGTGCGAGTTGGTGGATCTTTCTCCCGGTGCCGTGCAACGGAGGAGAAAACCGCCGAGTGTTGGCGGAGGGTTGTTGAAGTAGCTGTGCTCTGTTAGGGAAATTTTAATAGCAGTTTCTGATGCGTGCAGAAATTGAAAGAAAGCTACGCAGCCTCTGGCCAAGAGGCGTCGAAGGTTTCTTTATATACCCAGGAATTCGGAGAAAATCCAAAACAATGATATAGTTTCGATTTTGAGAAAAATAAATTATAGTTTTATTTCATCTATTCTTGTAATGCGACACTGGGGTTAGGTGGACATCATCCATTCGCACTTCGACGCCGTTGATATCGCATCAGTTTGGACGTATTTACTCTTAGTTAATAACATTATACATAATTACGAATTTCCAATGTGTGTACGCAACTGATATTTTGTTCCTCTTCAATCTAGGTTTGTGTACAATTTACTCTGTCCTGTTGAAAGTCACAACTACAGGCCGAAACTCTATTGTATGATAAGTTTTATACCGTCTTCTTATAGTTGTATTTCTATTAAGTACAGGCCCCTTTAAAATTTTTAGACGGCGCATAATTTTTTCCTCAATTGTTTTATTTAATAACAATTCAAGTTTAATCTTACTGGATAAAATAGTCGTAAGATTAAATTTGAATTGTCTGCTGTGTAAAAACTTTAAAAGGATGTTTTTCAGAGAAGTACTATTATATGATAAAATTTGTGTACATTAATGTAATGTTAGTTGTCATCAGTCAACTATAAAGTATGTGAATATTCTTATGTATTTCTAAGGCCTACTGAATAATATGTTCGATATTAATTGATTGTACACAAAAGACATCTTCTTTCTAATAAGCGACGGTCTTAAGTGCTGTAGCCAGAATCGCTGTTTTGATTCTTCATACCGAAAAATCGTTTGATGACATAATGTCCACATCTCTGACTGTCCGTCCGTTCATCTGCGGTCAACGCTAGCGCCTAAACCGTTCAGCCGATTTTCTTCAGAATTGATATTTCTCAATAGATCTGAATGAACTCGTAGCTTTGGGAGTTTCAAGCGAATGTTATGATTTCGAGGGTTATTCATATGAAGCCTCAAACACATTTTCAAAATGTTCTCAAAAACGGCCCCAAATGTTTTGATTAAATTTGAATATGCTAAGGACGTTTAAGAGAATGGTATAGATATCATTTTTGCTGACTTCCTTGATTTTTCGAAATTTGCAAAAAATGTTTTAAATTTACAAAATTGAAGATAGAACTTTTTGTCTCAAGCAAAGTCTGTTGTACAAAATTACCTCTTTAAAAATTGTCATGTTAAAATTCTTAAAAAAGTGAGTAGTTTTTGCGTAACTTGCAATTGAAGATTACGAAAAATTATTCTCAAAAACCGACCACATACGCAATAAGGAACGGTAATAAATAAGGTGCTAAACCCATATTTAGGTGCTCGTTTTTTTTCTAAAATTGAAAAAAAAACAAAATTGAAGATATATTTGCCTGAGAAAGTGTGTTGTAGAAAATTAACTTTTTAAATAAATAAATTAAATAATATTTAGAATTAAAATTTTTAATAAATTAATTAATACGTGAATACCTGAACATTTTAAGTCATTAATACGTAACACAAATTATATAATTAAATAAATTAATAATTAATAAATTATCCTTTATGACTTTATATATAAGAATAGGAACACAAATGCTCAAATTTCTGGAGATTAACTTGGAAAGAGGTAGACAGGCACAAGGCTTTGCAAATCAAGTAGCAGCAGGAAAGAAAATTGACGTTTTAATAGTCAGCGAGATACAACGGATGATGTAACGTGGTATCAGAACTCTTCAAGTAGAGCGGGCATCATAATGTGTAATACGAGTAAGAAGCTCGACATGAAAGCCTTCAAGAAGACGAGGTTTGGATTCGTTTGTCAGGAGATAAGTGGCGTAAGAATTTATAGCTTTTATTTCTCTCCAAATGACAGTTTAGAGAATTTTTTAGAGAACACTGAACATCTTGTTTTAAGCCTGAAGACGCCGAAAGAGGAAGTGCTTGTTGCGAGAGATTTTAATGGTAAATCTCGGGAGTTGGGTGAGTCGAGTGCAGACAGGAGAGGAAATATAGTCTGTGGCTTTGTTGCCAGAAACGATCTGATTATCAACCATATGGGGTAGTAAGCATACTTTCCATCGTGGAAATGCCTTGTCAATCCTGGACATAACCATGTGCTCGCCAAAGTTAGCGGACCGTGTTTTGATTGGGTGCTAGATATGGAGACTCTCAGTGACCAGAATTACATCAAATTCTCGGTGGCCACCTAGAAGGGACAGAAGCCAGACCTGGGGAAGAAAAAAAGGATGGAACAGAAGGAAACTAAATAGGGACAAATTTAAAAACTCATTGGAGGAATTCCGACTCCTCCAGGAACTGGAATGAGAAACACACTCATCACCGAAGAGAGCAGCAAAAGATGACAGGAAGCAGATAGTAATGGAAGAGGAGAACCAAAGTACTGGTGGACGAAAGAAATAGCACAACTGAAGAAGGAAAGTGTACGAGCCAGAAGGAAAAGTACACAATCACACGGCAACTGCCTCCTCCAAAATGAATACAAGGCAAAGAGGAAAGAACTGAACAGATAAATTAGGAAAAGTAAACAAAAATGCTGGAAAACACTGATAGAGGAAGTGGAAAATGATCCATGGGGGTCAAGCCCACAAAATTGTAATGAAGTTAGAAACGAGGATAATTATTCCGAGAGTCTGATAAAGCATGGGTTGGGGAGATAAAAGGGAATTATTCTTCACAAGACCGCCAATCAAATTGGAAAACCAAGGGGATTATAAAACAGAATAGGAGATTCACACTCCGAGAACGCCTGAAAACTGTAAAATCCGTAGGACGTGATGGCATACAAAATGAAACATTAAAATTGGTCATAGAAGAACTCCCAGACCTTTTATTATTCGTCTTCAGTATGTGCATGACGCAGGGACGCTGTGAGACTGGAAAAGACAATGTAACTCTCTTGGGAAAGGGAGAAAAAGCTCTAAAACTGACCTCATCCCATTCGTCTACTATACGCAATGGGGAAACTTTTTGGACAATGGACTTGTACTTCAGCGCCTTGAGAAGCATATGAATGGAATAAACAACCTAGCGGATAGTCAATAAGGATTCCTAAAAGGAAGATCAACAGTGGACGCCATTATGAAAACAAATGGATTAGATAAAACAGCAAGAAAATTCATTGGTAAGAAGAAAGACTTCTGTGCTCTCATTGCAATTGATACAAGAAACGCTTTCAATTCATTGAAGTGGGATGATAAATAAGTAGCCATTGAAAGGAAGAACATACCTGAATATCTTATGCACCTTCTCATAGACTACCTGAAGGAAAGAATAATAATATTTAATGGAGATGATTGTACAATGAAGGAAGAAATAACAGACGAAGCACCTCACGGATTCCGCCTCGGATCCCTTTTATTGAGCACGGTGTATGACGATCTTCTGAAGATCACGGTGCCTACAGAAGCTAAAATAATAGGATTTGCGGACGACGCTACGATAATCGAAGCAACAGTAAACGAAAACATCCTCGAAATGCGAGCTAATGAAACCTTATACAGAGTTGAAATGTGCTTGGATAAAATGAATTTACATATGGCAGTACCGAAGACTGAAGCAATACTCGTGACAAAATGACCTTTTAGGACACCAAGACCCCAAGTTGCGGGACAGGAGATCAGCTGGGGAAGTCACCTCACCTACGTCCGAGTGGAGATACATAGATGCCAAATCTTTGGATCACACTTGGAAAAAATAGTCCTGAAAGCTTCAGAGGTAGGAGCAAACCTCACGAGGTTTATGCCAAACAACGACGGGCCCAAACATAAAAAGAGAAGACACAGCAAGGGCAGTCCGGGCTAGAACCTTCTATGCTGCTCCTGTATGGGTGGATGCTATGGACATGACACTGGCACAGGAGAAAACTTTTGTCAGTGAAGAGAGCGATAGCACTGAGGGCCATCTCAGCATTCAGTGTGAAGCGACCATACAGCATGAAGTGTCAGAAATTGTGGGTCTGGTCTTAGCCAACATGCCTCCTATAGTCGTCTTAGTCAGACGTAGTCAAAGTCTGCAATAGACTGAAAGATATAGTCACACAAAGAAGAAATCAAGAAAAGGAATCGGTGAAGAAAGAAGCAAGAAAAGAAATAATGCGACAATGGCAACACCGATGGAATGAGGAGATACCCGGTAGGTGGACCCATAGGTTCATAACTAACCTAGAGGAGTGGATGGAGAGACGTATTTCTACCTAACACAAGTCCTCTCAGGACATGGGTGTTTTAAGAGTTATCTTCGTCGATTAAAAAGATAGGCAATGAAAACTGTGACTCCTGTAAAGTAAAGGACGACGCAGAACATGTCATATTCTATTGCAGAGATTTCTTACAAGAGAGAAACGATGACTACAGCCGTACGCCAAGAGTTAACACCAGAAAATTTAATACCAGAAATGTTAAAAGACGAACATAAACGGAACATCATTACACAAATGAGTAGAGAAATGATGAACAAGAAAGAAACAGCCGTGACAGTATTGTGTGAAGAAATGATTTAAGATCTAAAGACCTGTATAGGTGTTGTGGTGCGTTATCGTTGGCATTTTTCATGAAATAATTATAAACGTCATTGCCAACAATTCTTGACAATGACAACGTTTATATTTATTTCATTTCTAAAAACCTGCTTGGCAAGAAGTTATGCTCAGACGCGATACCTTACAAGCAAGGTTACGAAAATGGAGGTTTAGGTTTCTATCCGGTACACCAAGTTTGGAGACCGACATCATCAGCTTCCCTGGAATTCGTAAAGGAATTCCCCCTCCTTAAAAAATTGTCATTTTCGTATTTTGAAATTTTAACCAAGTGTACAACTCTCTTGTTCAATTTGTAAAACGTATGTCACATCAAATCAATTGTTCAATATAATATGCAAATCATTATAATATTGCGAAGCGGTTAGAAACATTGCCAGAAAGTATGTGCTTTGGCAGTACCACTAGTTAATTTTTAATCTCCGTTATATTGGATGTTTGCAAGTTTAACATTGGAATCGTACGGCGTGCTCAAATACCATTGCACTCAAAGTTTTATTAAATTCGTATAACGTTTTCATATTTTGTCCAACGTTTTGAGGTCTTGCCCGAATGTGCGTCGTGGGAGCAAAGCCGTTTCGAGGCAATTTCTTGAACACAGCCATTCGCTTCGTTGCGATGGGTGGAGCGTTAAAGTGAATGAGACTAATGTTTGACCTGGCTCTAAAAGAATTTTCTACGGTGTGTGGTGTGAACGGAGGTCACGGGTTTTAAGCAGTGAAATATACATCGATGACGTTTGCCGTGATACTGCGACATAAATCGATGGTTATATACCGCCGCCGGTCCTGTCACACTAAGGAGTGCTGTACATAAGAGAAATTTTCCGGACTGGTAGGCCGTGGTCTAGTTGGCCTTGAAGGGCCACTCCAGCCCGGGAAATATCTCTTTTATTGACTCCGGCCGTGAAAGCCTACGATGCAAGGAGTGACGGTTCCTGAATCTTCAAGAAATCCGTTAAAAGCTGAGGGCACGGCCTAGGAAGAAGTATTTAAAATATTTTTATTGGTTTGATAAATGTAATTTCCATTTACTGAACATCTCTCAGGATTTACAACTGCAGGTCAAAAATCTGGGTAGTCAATTCTTTTTTTGTACAATTTTTTTTGTAACTCCAAAGTAGTACATGTGGACAATTATGAACGATGTGGTTTGCAATGCTGTAAAACTTAAACGAACAATATCTGATAAAATAATTGTAGTTTCTTTAGTTAATCGTTACCAAATTAAGGAAAAAAAAAAGCTGTTGTGACTGCAAAATAATACTCTTCCTGTCTGTTATGGGGTTAAGATTCTACGGATGGATTGCTCTTTTCTTGAAACTGAAGTGAATTCAATTATTTTTAAAACAATTTTAACTTTATTGGAATTTTTCAGACATGGTTTGAAAATTCTTATTTTTTCTTCTGCCTCAACAGCCAGCTGTCATTTACAACATAAGTGAAATAAAATATCCCGAATGTGTTTTATAAGATTTTATTACAAAATTTTAATATTAAATTGCATTGATGTTTATAGTAATATTTTGTTCTGACAATGATCTTGTTTATGCGGGTACTTCATTGGCGTCCCAGGTCTTGATGAAAGCAAATACATTTCTCTATGAAAATCAGTTGTTCCTGTATCATTTAGTTTGTACGTTGGTGAACTAAATAGGAAACAGCAAGTCGATGAACTGCCTGGCACCCTCTTAGTACATGTTGAACTGCTGAAACTGTAGGCAAAACGTGGTTTCCTCTCGATAGATTGCTCATCGATTGTACAGTTGTGTCATCAGTACGCAGCCAAGTCTGGAAATTTCTCCCCCGTACTCTGAGTCTCCAGTTCTGACTTTCATGATCTTCTTCATTTTATCTGTAAAAATAAGAGAATATTCAATTATTTTTTAGCATATATACTTCTTACATATTTTATTTTTAGCATTTATGCATATATATTTCATATATACTTCCCGATCTAGAAAACATCCGTATGTGCTATGCGGATGTTTTGCTAGGTCAGTAAGTTCTTGCCATGTGTTCACTTTCAATAATATTTACAATAGTGATCCTTAATTGCTATTTATATTTTTACCGATTAATTAAAGTATTTTAGACAGTATTAGATAATTGGAGAGTTTAGATTACGTTGATAACACATGATAATAACAACAGGTTTTTAAGTTGTTTCCATGTTTTATTTTCCTTAGAACTTGATAATTTCAGTCACGATACGGGAAATAAATCCTCCTTCTACTTCCTGACTAAAGGAAGAATTTCAATGGTAGACAGTTTTAGTTGGTTAAAACAACAACACTTGTTTGTGTGTGTGTGCGTAGTGGGGGGGGGGATATCATAGAGACTATGAGATAGGTATATTTTCGTGAATGCATTGTTTGATTGCATAGCTTAGACGAATATGTAAGAAGAACCGGGCGCGGATCTCGCTGGATCACATATTTGCACTTGGCGACGACTTGTTCTGCGAGTGCGTGTGTGCGCGCGTGCGTGGGCGTGGGCGCGTGTGGGTGTGGGCTTCGTCTTGTGAGCATGGGCGTGTACGCGTGCACGAAAGCGTGGGCGTGAATGCGTGCGAGTGCGAGTGTAAGTGTACTTGGACTTGTAAGCATGGGCGTGGGTGTGTGTGCGCGGGCGTGTGAGTGTGCGTGGGCTTCTTCTTGTGAGCATTGCGTGTGCGCATGCGCTTGGACGTGTACCCGTGCACGAAAGCGTTGGCGTGAGTGCGTGTGTACGTAGGCTTGGACTTGTGGGCGTGGGCGCGTGCACGAAGGCGTCGGGGCATAGGTGTAGGCGTGTGCGCGAGGGCGTGGCGCACCGGATAGCTCCTCCATCTCCTTGGACTCGCGGAAGGGCTTCTGGCGCGGGTCGGCGAAGAGCGCGCGGCGCAGCTCGGCGCAGTAGAACTGGTAGCCGTACTCGCTCTCGCGCCGGCAGCGCCACTCGCTCGGCAGCTGCACGCACGTCTGCTTGCGCTGCGCCTCCTCTGCGGGCACACGCACGCACGCACTCACTCACTCTACGCTTGCGCCTACACAATTCATTTCCCTGCAGTGCCTACAGGGTGCTTAATTTCTAACTTACCTTAAACTTACAACAATCCCTATCTCTACACTTAATTATAACAGTTTTACATTATTTTCATAACTAATGGAGTAACTCTACCTAGTAAGACACGTAGTATAGACAAGGTTATGTAACGACATTTTCTTAATAACGCCTCCAATAGTTTCAAGGAAAATTTCCTTATAGGACAGGGTTTTACGCTTCTACGATATTCTTGAAGCAATATTTCGGTTCTACCATTAAGAAACCGAAAGGGTGAGACAATTTTGAAGATGCGCTTCACAAGGAATGAAACCAGAGGAATGAGGACTTCAAGAGGTCCTGGTAGGTCTGTTAGATGCCCATAGATAGCAGCTGGGAAGAGGAGGGGCAAAACCATAAAGCTAGCTTCGATTCAAGATACCATGAAGCTAACTTATATGGGAAAGAACGTGCCAGTTTGTGGCACCACCAGTGTTTTAATTGTGTCTCGCATAGATCTAATCACGCTTAAAAATAGCGAAGGTCCTATTTTTCAGCAAACTCTATGTGTTCGAAAATTTAAAAAAAAAACACTTCAAAACTAGTGTAGTATAGATATTGATGATAGAGATTTTAAAGTTAATGAAATCTGTTATTTAAAACTACAATTATAATTAATGTAAAAGACACTCTGAAAGTTTGAGAGTTGAAAATGCAAAAGTTGAGCTTTTTTAGCGTCAAGCGTGATTTTCGCTGTGAGCCTGGTGGTGTAGGGGTAACGTAAATGACGTGTTAACTCAAGATTGTGAGCTCGAATTCCGGCGTGAAATAAGTTTATGCTGGTCGGAAAAACTTACGCAGGTTTATGAAGTATTCTATTATGCGTATCCGTTATAATGCTTGAGAGAAAGTATGTGCTGTTGTAACTACTACTTTTAAAATATGGATAGTTTTCTCGTAAGTTTGTGTGATATCGCTTGAGTATTTCAAGTGATGAAGTAGGGTGGAAGCAGCAATATATTAGGTTATCGTTGCCAATTATACGAGAAATATGTAGTTGTAGCACCATTAATTTATTTATATTTACGTTGTTCAATCTGCATTAACTGGTTACTCTTTAAGGCTAAATGTCCCGGCACTAGTACAATTTGTAGCCACCACGTGGCAGCACCAAAATAAGTAAAATTTACTTTACCGATGTCTGAACCAATGATCCGATTTTCGATCTCTAAACGGCATTTGACGCCTTTTTAAAATAGAATTCACGCTACGATGACCTTTTTCCAAAAATCTAACAAAAACGCGAATTACAAATTAGTTGTGAAACTTCCGGGAACAAATTTAAAAATGTGGACTTATAGCGCGATGGCGACATGCTTCCAGAATCCAACGCCATGATAATCATGCAAATCGGACGAATAGGAGCGTCGTAAAGTGAAATTTACGAAAACACCTCGCCCCCTTTACGAAAACACCTCCCCCCACTTCACTATCTGCGCCATTGCGACACCCACCCGCCCGTTGTGGGCCCTCTGTCAGCGCGGCGCACGGCCAGGCCGGCGTCGGCGCCAGCCCCGACGGAGGAGGCGGTACTTGCGGGACACGCAAGCCACACACT
>BOPP01000032.1:1599432-1619628 GCA_017312745.1 Gryllus bimaculatus
GTTGTGTGTGAGAGAGAGCGATCGGAGCCCAGCAAGTCCGATCAAGGAGGATCCGTACCCAGCAAGTCGATCAAAGAGGATCCGAGTCGATCAGGGACCGACCCAGCAAGTCGATCAAGTGGGAGATCGACCACAGCAAGTCTGATCAACTGACGAAATCCGATTCCAACAAGTCGATCATGATATTCTGAGAACTATTTTGACTATTTTGTCAGTCAGTCAGTGCTTTCCGTCAGTTCTTTCCGTCAGTCCGATCCCGTCTGTAATCGTCCTTCGTCGACACAGTCCGTCGTCAGGCCAGACAGTCCGTCCGTCAGGCCTGACATGGCGTCAGCGACAGTCCGTCCGTCAGGCCGACAGTCCCGTTCCGTCAGGCCGACAGTCCGTCCGTTTCAGGCCGACAGTCCGTCCTTGCAGGCCGACAGTCCGTCGTCGCAGGCCGGACACAGTCCGTCCGATCGAGGCCGACAGTCCGTCCGTCAGGGCGACAGTCCGTCCGTCAGGGCGACAGCCGGCGTCCGTCAGCGGCGACAGTCCGTCCGTCAGGGCGACAGTCCGTCCGTCAGGCGACATCCGTCCGTCAGGCGACAGTCCGTTCAGCGTCAGGGCCGACAGTCCGTCCGTCAGAGGCCGACAGTCCGTCCGTCGAGGGCGACAGTCCGTCTCGTCAGGGCGACAGTCCGTCCGTCAGGCGCGACAGTCCGTCCGTCAGCAGGCGACAGTCAACGTCCGTCAGAGCCGACAGTCCGTCCGTCAGGGCGACAGTCCGTCCGTCAGGCGACAGTCGCGTCAGCGACAGTCCGTCCGGCAGGGCGACCAGTCCGTCCGTCAGGCGACAGTCTCGTCCGTCAGGCCGACAGTCCGTCCGTCAGGCCGACATCGTTCCGTCAGGGCGATAGTCCGTCCGTCAGTGCCGACAGTCCGTCCCGTCAGGGCGACGTCCGTCCGTCAGCCGACAGTCCGTCCGTCAGCCGACAGTCCGTCCGTCAGGCGGTCCGTTAGTCCGTCCATCTGTCAGTCCGTTCGTCCATCAGTCCGCAGCACTCCGTCCGTCTGTCAGTCAGTCACTCCCTGTGTGTGTGCACGAATTTTTTCATCTTTAGATAGAATTATAAACTTTCTTTTATTCGTTTCCCACTCACTTTACCCTATGGTAACTATATCATGTAGTCACTAGATTATTTATAGCTACCCAACAGTGCTCACTGTTGTTCGTCTTTGTTGCATCTGAAGATAACATGCTGGAAAAATGTGCGGCACATTCCTACACGACCGAAACGTGATTGCGTGAATTTATGAACTTTCATACATAATAATTTTGATCTTAAAAGATAAGATAATTTAAAAAGTTCTGTTTATTATACGTAATTTCATCAAATCACAAAGAAATATTAAACATTTCAAATACAAAGACCAAAATGATTGCCATTTACGGTAAAACATTATACGCACTTCCTGAAAGTATGACATGTGGCCAGTTGTCATTTTAAATGTTTTTAAATAATAAAACCTGTTTAACAGAGTGTAATCTAGATAAAAAAATCCAAAAGTTCAGAAAATAATCTGCTTGCTCGAGCCAAGGAAGAAGGGATAGTCACGCTGGCAACAGGATTGCTGCATCATCGTATATTGTAGAGTTCCATTGTTTATCTTCTTAAATCTTGATATTTCTCTTTGTACATTTGATTCTCGTAAAGTAATGGCATGAAATTACGCTACATATTTCGTGAAAAGAATTATTACAGATTTTCATCTTTGATCCTGAGTACAGGCAAATAACACACACACACCTCTCACACAAACACCACATTGAGATTTTGGCGTAGAGAAACCAAAATATTCCTATATTTTTAGTACAATTAAATTGAATAGTTATATAATGACACAGTCTGTACACTTGAACAAAACTGTGGAAGCTCGCCAAGTTGCAGTGTGCGGTTCAAGTGCCGAGTGCGGCGAATAGTCTGCGTGCATCTTCGGAAGCCACCAGCTAGCGGGAAATTCGTTGTACACGGCCAAAACAAATTAACGAATGTGTTGCCGACCGGCCATCTCCAGCGCGGGAGCACTGTCACGTGAAAAACTAGCGGTTTATTAAGATTAGCGGCGAAAATTGCTTGTTGGAATCCGATTAACGAAGAAATCTTCGTGCTGATGCTCATTTTGTCCACCCATGCGGTTGTGCTCGCAAGCCTCGACTATGCGATTGTCTCTCTCCCCATAGGACTAAACGGCCAGAAAGTGCGACGAGACAATAAGATGAAAAATTATGTTCAAGCAATCAAATGCAGAAATACTATCTTTCCGACTTCGGGATGAAGGGAGAAGCTTCGATACATGAGAAAGACACGCATTTCTAAACCAAGCGGTTATGTGCTAGAACGCGAAAGTAGAAACACAGAGCAAGATCGGTCTATAGAAATGAAATTGGTAGATGTCATGAACAGGTCATGAACCCATCCTTGGAGTAAGAGAAGAAGATGATCATAAAGCTGTCAACTCTGTTATTTGTTACTACGAGCATAACTGCGCCATCGCAGCCGATACCCATTACAGTTAAAAAAGATTTTGTTAATTGCTGAATAATTTGCCAGCAGCTAAAAATAATCTTAGACGTAGCACCGCTTTAATCCGCCGGGCCGCCTGGCCGCGCCGACAGAAGGCTCACAACGCGGCATGTGGTTACGCCAAACGGCGCAGAAGGTAGGTCACTTTACGACGCTCCTATTCGTCCGATTTGCATGATTGTCACGGCGTTGGATTCAGGAAGAATGTCGCCATCGCGCTATAAGTCCACATTTTTAAATTTGTTCTCGGAAGTTTGATAACTAATTTCAAGTTCCAATTTTTGCTAGATTTTTGGAAAAAGGTCATCGTGGCGTAAATACTATTTTAAAAAGACGTCAAAGGTCGTTTACAGATCGAAAATCGGACCATTAGTTCAGACGTTATTAGTAAAGTAAATTCCCCTGTGATAGTGCTGCGATCTATTGAATTTTCCTACAAGTATTTTTCGGTGCATTTAGCCTTAAGAACGTCGATTTCAAGTTTTATAATTGCATCGACCGTCATGCTCTCCCACGAACCGTTTGACCTTTTTGTGTCATTTGATGGGTGATGAAGCGTGACCAGGCCGTGGAAAAATAGATTGAGATGCAAAGTGACGAACGCATAAATCGAGTGTGTGGCTTGCGTGGCCCGCAAGTACCGCCTCCTCCGTCGGGGCTGGCCGCACGACGCCTGAAAAGCCGAGGTCGCTAAGGAAGGCAGGCTGTAGCTGCCTCGGCTCGAAGAGTCGCGGGCACGAATTCCGCCTCGAGCAAGGGTTGGTGTGTGTTTTTGTTGTTCTTATGCGTTATTCCTACTGCTCCCCCTACAGTTAAAACAATCACAGTGATCGCTATGCGATCACTATGTAAATGACCAAGATGTTAAAAAGCGACCTAATGTTTTTAAATATAAAAAAAGACACATTACTAGGTTGTAAGGTTGCACTAGAAGCTGATTGCAAAATGACCGGTTGATTTGAGCTCCCCATCAATGCGGCAAAAAGAAAAAAAAGATGAACTGTGTATTTGTATTGAAGAAATAAAAACTGTATTTAAATAAAAAGTCAATAAATTTTCAATTTTACAAGCAAATTGTTAATGAACGGTTTTGAACAAAAAGTTATTCTGTTATAATTATTTTTAAAATATTACGGGTTATCGTTTAGAAACAAGTTTGTACCCAGGCAAGTTTTTTAATTTTTGCTTTAAATGAAATGTAGTGGGCTGTGGATGTGTAATCACTTGCTCTTATTAACCAATTTTACAGAATGAACACTACATTTTAATACCTAGAAATTAATAAATTGAACTTTTATCTGACGACATTTTGTTGAATATTTTATTCTGAGAGTCGTAATTCATCTATTGAAAACATTCGACGTACCTTCTTCGAGCTAACAGGCGAGTTTGAGGTTATAGTTAGCAAAACGAAAATAGCGAGTTTTCTTACGTTCGAAGAGTATTTTCAAATGCAAAGATTAGTGAGTGTAGTATATAAACGAGGTATCCACCAATCATCACACTCGTGTAACCTTTTAGAAAAAAACAGTGATTATAATTGTATGCGGTAAAATATGTTTTCAAATTGAGGTGGACAGGAGGGTTTCATTCCCGTAGTTCCTTACAACAAACATATACATGTTCTTGATAAATATATAATATTTCATATGTATGCAGAAACGTGTTGTAAACTTTGCTCATTTGAACATCGATTGTATTGTCCCAGAATTTTAAAAACATCTCCTTTATTTCATTAAGTTTTCAACGTCATAAATCAATAATTTTGGGTGAGTTTTAATTTCCCTTATAAAAGTGCACATGTAACTTTTCGAAAGATCTTCCTTTTGGGGAATGTAGTGCCAAGGATTTAGATAAGTGTTTATTTTTCGAGAAAAGCATAATGATTTTTTTTTCTTGAAGGGGTCCCCAACAGGATTTTGTGCTTTGGAGCCTGCAGTATGTGAATCCGTCACGGGTTTCGTCTGCACTTCCAAGGGCGACGGAGGCATAATGATACTGATTAATGAGTCGCGCTGTTTGTCCTTGCGGGGCGCCCGGAAAGAAAAACCGAGGCTCGTTCTGCGCCAGCGAGTCCCGTCCGCTCTCTCGCTTGTCATTCTGCGCGCTCGACTATTTTTATTTTGGGAAAAACAGATGAGCATTTACCTCTCAGATGACGCATACCAGGTATTCAAACCACCGGAAGATAACATAATTTTAACTATCAAAAGTAATATCACAGCGCTTCGAATGATATTTAGTGGGTCTATTTAACGAATTAACACATTACATGACTCGAATGGATAATTAAAATCATAGTAATTTCGAAAACGAGAAATATTACTGAAAACTGCTCTTGGATTATGTGAAACTTTCCTCAGCTACGAGTTATCACGGCTTCCTGGAATAATAACACGTATCCAAGGAAAATATGAATAACAGTTTAATGCAGAAAATGATTTCAATTTTTTTTCAATTTTATGGTAACAAAACTTTCATAAAACAATTATAACAAAACTACATAAAATAAAACTTTTAAAAAACACAAATATGAAATAATTCAAATGTATGATTAGAGGTAATCAGAAAATAATGAATGTCATTCAAGAAGTGCATTTAACATACAATACACCAAACTGGTTTAGGGAGACCTTTCCCATCTTCATTGGTACAACCATAGCTCGCTAGTATGTAGGCATACTAGTGGGCGCTGGTACATCACATGCAACATTATTACCTAATACATGAACAAATAATGATGCTTGTGTTGTACCACAGAATGTGGTGACATTCGTTCGAAACTAGTTTGGTGTAATATGTCTTAAATAAATTTGAACATTATTCATTGTGGTTCAATTACCTCTAATCGTACAACTGAGTTATCAATTACCACGAGATCTCGGCGGAAACCACTAAGATATTACAATTATTGAAATGGTAGGATGTTGAGTTTTCCACGTCTTGGAATTCCATGGAAGCATTTGAAATGGGACCCAACGAAAAACATAGAAGCTGAATTAGCAGCGAAATTTCTAATTTCGAATGGCTTGAAAACATGTTTGTACTCATTAAAATAGTTACCTGTATAATTTTGGCTGTATCGTTCCTTATAGTTTTGATGGTATATTCTTTGCACACTTCGCTAACTTATCTTCTCATATTAATTGCCCAATCTTTCAAAATGTGTGAGTGTTAGAAATATTACCAAAACAACTCATTTTAATTTTAGTTGATGCCCGCAAGCTATAATGGATAGCAATAATATGTAGTGTAATAGTGATAGTATGCGAGTATTTTGTGGTCATCAAGAGCAACAAAAAGGTAACGATATCGATAACTACAAAAACATAAAGTTGTTACAACGGAGTGCGATAGACATCTGCAATAGGTTCAAATCTAATGTAATGTCTTGCATAGTATTGGTTACTTACTACACCGGTAAACACTAGCGAAATACTCATCTAAATTAATTGTATCTCTATGTTGTCAAGGGAATTAAATAATTTGAACAAAATGACTGATAGAAATATTATAGTACGGATATTTCTATTGTATGGTGCAACAAGAATGTTCTAGTAAGGATCGTAAAACAAAAGAGAAGCATTTATTCTGAACAGAAAGAAAGAGTTGTTTGGTTTGTATTTTTAAGGGGGGAGGGCATCAGTTTGCCTGCATGCGGAGAATAACACAATGTTTGGGTGGCCGAGAAAAACTCAAATTCCATAATTGGCAGAGGCGTACACAAGGAGAGGCTCATGGAGCTTCTCCCGCCCCCTCCAGAAGCCGGAGACACACATTCACTATAATGTCTATCATTTTTCTATAGCAACGAAAATTATTGAATATTCTGATTGAATACCTTTAACTACTGTAATCAATAAATAAAAAAAATTAATTCAGCATAAATTTAAAATTATATAAAAGAAAACCTCAAGTAGGTTCGATATAGTCCCTCGCTCACTCATACACCCAAAAGACAAATCAGTTACGCCCGGGCGAACCATGACGTTTTTCTGGAGTCATCTTAAGATGTGTCGAAAATCCGGCCCTATCTTTCTGCAGCTGCTAGGAGATGGGGTATTCGAAACATTCATCGTACAATGTTCTGTCCTGTAAACACATAAAAAAGAACGCTCATTTTTCTGATTTCTATTAATCGATAAGCGAACGCAACGTCACTGGTCGAATCTATTACAACTATAATAAATAAAAATGTCGGTAATATTGATGACAATATCTCAAATATTAACAGAAAATGTTAAATGCAATGTTGGTATTTGAGAGTATTTGAAACAATAATTAGCAACCATCGTAACATTGGAGATATCCCATTATAAAAAGATAAGGAATCCAGCAAGCGCGTTTCGGAACCCTCTTTTGATGGATAACAAACCCACATTTTGTGGAACCAATCCCAATTTGGGATATAGAATACCGTTTATTAAATTAAGCGGGAGAACTTGTTTGAAACAAATTTGTATCCGTTGGATTTTTTCGTAAAGTGTCATTTTCTGATTTTTTTTTCTGCATAAGATACTGTTTAGAACTGTAGGACGTTTTACAGAATACAAAGGGTCCCTTTACATAATACAGTTTTATGACAAAATATTCTTATACATTTCTAATTATTTAGAATTATTTATTCATTATTCAAGGAATATAAATATTAAAAAAACACTTGACATCTTACATAATGATAACATCTTACACATGTATTCTAACATTTACATAATTGTAAAAGAGAAGAAAATCTCAGTGTTGAGGTAATAAATTATGGTTTTATAATCAAAGTTTTATGTCAATATAACTTCAATTCGGTTTTGTAATCCATACTTAATGTTTGGGCCCAATATTCTTGTAGACGCTCTTCAGGAATGTCATACCTTAAAGATTGGGTTTACAGTATAAAACAATTAAAATTTATGAAGTAAAATAATATTTTTCTTATAGAGGTAAATCGTCACAGAAAAAGCATTTAACGCGGGCTTGCTTGGAAAACACTACATCAAGGCGAATACAATTTCATTTCATTTATTTGCGCAGAAAAGTTTAATGAAGTGCTTTTGGGAAGTGAAAACGTATTTTCCTTTAAAGCAAAGGAACAAAGCAAGCCAAATTCTTAACATTCCATTAGGAAACAGTTACTGAAATGGGTCATTGTCCCTATGAATTGTTATGTGCTAATGGAATTCTCCCGATAACTTCTTTGTAACCGTAGGACGACACATCAACACTTATCGATTTACGTTTCTCAAGATTATGCTATCTCTCTCGGTTTTACTCTCTGGACTTATCATGCACCCAACGCGCAATCTCGTCGAAGTGCGACGCAGAGCGCACGAATCACGTGTGCATTGCCAACCTGACAGCACAAACGAGTGGCTTTTCTGTCTGACAAAGTGATGTTTGTAAAGACGTAGATTTGTCAGAGTGCCGTTTCCTTCCTCCAACACTGTAGCAAAATAATATTAGCAAATAATTAAAGACATATTACCTGTTTTCCAATTTCGCCACTTTATTGATTCTGTGAAAAAGATGAAGGCGATATACGTTTGCATCAGTGAGGGCCTTCCCCGTAACAAAAACAAATACGAATTTGATAGTTTTCTCTATCAACAACGTATCTTATTTGACTGCACAGTCGCAGTACGGTATAGTAATTCGTTAAAAGCACATACATTAATTCCGTGAGCAATGTATCATGTTACCTTCGTTTTTGGTGTCACGTATAGCTTCGTTCCTGCCAAAGATTTCGTGCAACAGTATGACGTTTGTCAAGAAGTGTCAAATGCGCCGAAAATCAACAGATGCCGAAAAA
This sequence comes from Gryllus bimaculatus, assembly GCA_017312745.1. Classification (NCBI taxonomy): domain Eukaryota; kingdom Metazoa; phylum Arthropoda; class Insecta; order Orthoptera; family Gryllidae; genus Gryllus; species Gryllus bimaculatus. The sequence goes on from BOPP01000032.1 coordinate 1,607,800, forward strand.
TAGGAGCTCTTTTTGTCAGGTATGAGTTCCTTATTCGTATGTGTTTTTTTTTGTTACTGCTTGATTTAGGATTAGAATGCATACGGCATCCAAATGACCTTGCCGCCTTAGCGTTGTACTAAAAGCAAATTCTCTTAAAGTAGAAATTTCACAAAAAGAGAATGCTTTCCGTGCCGGTTGCTACTTAAAATAAATATTGGAGAATTCAAGGATAGAGAAATTTTGAAAGTAAGCTAAACTGCAGATATACCTACACTATTCAATTAAGAACACAATTTGTAAGTTTCTTGTGTCTCAGAACAGTTTAGTTCTTGTTTCTTGAGGAAATAATGATAAAACCATTAGAACTAATTCTAATCACAGATTCACCCAGTATTTATTAGTACATAGTAAATAATTTCATTTAGGTAAGTTAAATTAAGAAGTACCAAGTTAAATGAAGATTTTACCTGCTGGTAATCATGACTAGTTATATTGTCAATTGTTATTATTCTTATAGATATAAATTGTGGTATGTTGTCATTTTAAAAATAGTTATTAGAATTTGGAAGATTTCCTTGTAATTGATACAGTGCAAATGAAAGGTTTAATTAGTTAGTAAATGGTATTCTCCTCTAATGCAGATCTATGAAATTTTCTTTACTAATGTAGTATTGCATTAGTTTTGATCTTAAAGAGTTATTTATAAATGCTTTGTGAAATATTGTAAAATATACCCATGATTTATTTTTGAAGTAGGTATGGAAATAATTTCAATGTTAAAGAAAAGTATTTAATTAAAATACTAGATTCTATTTAAACATATATTATTTAAATTTATTGGGCTCTTAAGGTATAGTTTTCATTTATTTCTTTTATATATTGGTTGTAGAGTTAGGTGTATTAATTCATGTGACAAATGTTAGCAAGAGAATGATCAATAGTTATTTTTGTACATTTATGCTTACGTTAAGTAATTTATGCCTACATATGTTAACATTTGCATTATTATTCATATTGCTTTAGATTCAGAATAAGCTTTATTTTATTTTTTTGATTTAAAAAAAAATTGAGCGAAAAATGCCAGTTTGTTTAAAAAAGTGTGGATAAAAAAATATTTAACTTCATTACATTAATTCTGGGAATGACATTTACTAGTGAAGTGTTAATTGTAGCAAAGGTATTTTAACATGAAAACAAATGCGTATCAGAACCACTTTGTTATATATTGTGATTAATGAAGAAACCTAAACTTGTTATGGTAAATATGTACCATTCAATGTGAAGGTAATATGAGAATAAGCATTTAATGAATTTAAGACAAAATGGACCGTTACAGAAGATTGCCAACAAACAAACAGTAGTGGGCGATGGCAGTATGGAAATCTATAACAAGGATAAATCTTGAGAGGAAGATGTGTCGCCCACTTTCTTTCTTTATGATTGCTCATCAGGTGTGTTTGGTGAAGAGACAAGCATTTCAAGAGTGTCAGAACCAATGGTCAATGTTGCTTATTTTATGGTTTTTGTACTAGCTTGTGAGAGTGTTAGTATGCATGTTACTGACTGTGAGTGGTGTGATTCTATTCATAATGTAAACTTACCACGTACTGCAGAAGTGTATTACAAGTTTCCAGGTGATTTATTGTTATTATGAATATAAACCATTCAAAGAGGTTCAGAAAGTTGTCTACAGAGTTTTGTAATTTGACTTGGTTCAGTTGCATTTCCACAGCTTGAATTACACAATTATACAGAGTTTAAAATGCAATTTCATAATATATCTGGCTACATGTATTTGTGTATAATATTACAAAGTTATTATTACATGCAAGAAATAACAATAGTGTTAGTAATAATAAAAAATAGAATTCGTTGTGAATTACTTTTATGTTTGTTTAGACAAAACAGTTGCAAAATTGCTTTTCCTCTTTTAGGTCTTTTAGGGTATATGTATCACTATAGAGGAAGGATAGTGTCTTCCTCACTACGAACTGGCGGATTCAGGGGGGCCATGCCTCCCCCTCCCCCAAGCCAAGAGTTTTCATTTACTTGGCAAAACTGATTTAAATATTTATTTATGTTCTAATTATATAATTATTTAAACAATAGTATAGTATCATATCTTCATAACGTAAACAATGTACAATTTAATAACAAATGTGTATTATTTAACCAAAATCGACGATGGCCCCCCCGAAAATGATCGGCTGTATCCGCCCCTGACTCTTATGGAACCACGATAATTAAAAGATAGCGTATTCTGATAACGATACCGAGGCAGTTAAGTGGTGCAACTCGAAATACGCAAATACCACTAACACCCACCGTGCGCTGGAGTTTTTTCCAGTTACAGAGGACGCCGCTTAATGCTATCACTTCAGGTCGCAGGTAATACGAAAACATTAACCGATTAATAACAATAGGCAAACTATTCTAATAATTGAAGATTGCAAATGAAAAAGAAATAGACATCAAATAGTTAACTATGGGGAACACACCCAATCCTACAATATTCACTTTCGCCTTCACCGAGAAAATAAAATGTATTGGGCAATCATATTCCCAACTTGGCCATCAACGAGTGGAGACAGGCGGCTTCGTGCACCGACACCGGGAAGTCAGGAGGGAGGCGAATAGCAGTGTGGCAGCAAGTTGTTTTTAGAACCGCACGTGGGGCGGTGATACCCTGTGCGCCAGTAACGGATTATATGATTTGCTCGCCCTTCTCGAGTCGCGAGTCTTGATGGGTGAAAAGTGTGCGTAACTGAAACGTAAACAATGATTTAAAACAATGACAACACAAAACGAATTCTGATCACAATAAACGACGTTTTCGTAATGTTGTAATATTATTCCGCGCGGGACATCATACATTTGATAACATTAAACGAATGATAAACAATAAGCGGCGTCCACTGTATTGATTTTTCTGGGCGCGTCATCTGCTGTTGGTTAAAGTGTTGTGAGGGAGGGGGGCGGTGTCTGGCTGGTGAAATCTGACGCAGAACTACGCGTCGGCGTGCGGGGGACTTCCCTCCCCAGGTATCGCCGTACAGTACAGTACATTAGATATTCACTTCAACTTTGGGAACTAATATTTCCTTCTTCGTTAATGCTAAACAAATGAAACTGAGTTTTCTAGTAAAACTTTTCCCCCTCTTTTCAGCGGAAATAAAATTAATTTTTGTTTATTAATACACAATTGCTGCAAATTACAACATTACCTTTCTTGGTGCAGTACTGAAGTCCCTTATGCAGATACAACTTATATATTCTTATTTATCACTGAATGGGAAATTGTGTACGGGGGACCTCATTTTCGAATCCGCTAGGGACTTCTGAGGTTCTGAAAGCGGCCGTGAGTGTAAATATGTAAAGGCGACAAACAAGGAAGTGAAAGGTATAATTGCAGTCTGTGTCCCGTGTGTTGTACTAGAACTTACGGCATTCCTTTACCTATCCGGTTTCCTTTACGTATCTTTTCTTTTACGTATCTTATAAAAATGGCGTAGGTCCGATTTTCACTGTGAACTTTAAATTTCGAAAATTTGCAAAAGTTTGATTTTTTATCCGTTCTACATTATTGAAGGTAGATAGTTATTCTTCATATGAAATTTGTTGCTCACAATTAGTTTAATTAATGACGTATACATTTTTTGAAAATATTAGTCGGTTCTGCCCAATTTTGAGTGAAATGCAGGCATTGCGGAAAACAAGATTTTCTCAAAAACTGCTCCAATTTTTTCTTTAAACTTCTTGTACGGATACCATAAAAACAGTAAAAAAAATGCCATTTTGATGTGTTCTTTTGAATTCCCAAAAAGTATACAATTTTTTAAATGTCTCACGTCTTTAAAAATTACATCGCAAATTTATCACATTGTTTAATACGATTTTTAACACGGAAGCTTCAATTTTTATTCTAATAATGATTTTTCAATAATATATATTTTTCTTAGTATACCTACAGAAACTAAAAACGAAGTATTTTCGAAAACGTTCCAACCAAAATTTCGCAATAACTGCTGCAATTTTCTCTCTCGTAAATCTCCTTATTGGTAAATGCTTTTAGAATGAAAAAGTTTTCACAGTGACGAACACCTAAAAAAACCTTTCTCTCTTTTCTTCCAGGAACAGGCGGCAGAGGTACAGAAAATCGTATGACACGTATTTGAATGTTAATGTGTGACTAAGTGGAAATGTAATGTGTATGTATGTGGTTATTGCAGAGTCGCGGAACGGCTTAGGTGACTAATCAATTGATGTCACTGCAATGGCTCTGATCGGGAGGTCCTAGGGTTCGCGACCCGACTTTATCACTGGCTACATCGCTAGGACGAATTCAGCCACTGTTTGGAGGAGCATTCTAGCGGACACCTAAGCTCAGATCGCTAGTTTTCCATGGTTTCTCCGACCAGCACCAGGCGAATGCCGAAGCAATACCCTAACAAACGGGCCACAGACCGCGCGCAACCTTTCCTTCCTCTAGTTTCTCGTATCCTCACTCCTTACACACATTTACACTAACATGTAATATACTACCACACACGCCGTGAATTGATAGACTCTGCATTTTCGAAATTTTAACATTTCAAAACAACAAAACTGCAGATAAGAGATTTTTGCCTGAAACAAAATGTTCTGAAAAATCAGGTCTTTAAAAAAGTACAGTTATAATTTTTTGAGAAAATGAGTAGTTTTTTCTTAATTTGTGCAATTTATAAAAAAGATTTCCTGAAAAATCGCTCCAAATTTGCTCTTTATTTTTTCTAATGACTACACGGAACGCTTAAAAGAATGGTGCAGGTCTCATTTTTATTGAGCTCTGAATTTTCAGAATTGCTAAGTTGGAAATAAATCGAGTTAGTATGTGCTGTCACTAACATCACTGAGTTTTACTTTCTTGCTCCTGTAAAGGAACCTCGTAAGAAGAGAAAGTTATGGAATCGCACGCGGCAAAACGGCAAATATTCGGCAGAGGTTCTCATTTACGGGTCCTGGTAACGAAAACGTGGATAAATCCAGTTGCTAAACATTTAAATAAAATCCTCTAACAGCTGGTGAATCTAGAATCCAAGTTTTGTGGGTCACCGATACGGAAAAATCGATTGATGGCAAAACGTCTATGTGGTCAACGCTAGTGCCTAAACCGCACTGTTGATTTTCTTCAAAATTGATATTCCCCAACCGATCTGAGTGAACTCCATGCTTTAGTAGTGTCAAACATTTTGATTTTTGAGGGTACTTGGCATGAAACATCAAAAATATTTTTAGTTTTTTGACAAACGTGGCACCAAATGTTTTGATGAAACTTCACCCTCGAAAGCGAAAAAAGGACGTTTAAGAGAATGGTGCAGGTACCGTGTTAATTAAAATCTAATATTTTGTAAAAAATTACAAAAGTGAATTTTTTTTTGCGTCTTCTTACAACTATAATATTGAAGGTAGAGTTTTTCCCTTAATGAAATATGTTCCTTAAAGATGGATTTTTAAATAAGTTCATGTTCAATTATTCGAAAACATGACTAGTTTTCGTGTACTTTGGCACAAAATATAGACGTTTTAAAATTATTAAACGTTTTTTTCTCAAAAACAGCTTATTTAACTTTTTAATTTTTTCCACTGATAGAAGAAGGGATGTTTAACAGAATGACACGGGTCTCGTGTTCGTTGAACTCTCCGAATTTTCGAAAATTGCGAATTCAGAGAGAATGTGAGAAAGAATGTGCTGTGGGAGCACCACTTGTTTGAGTGTGACAACGAGCGACTACGTGCGTGGAAATGGATCGCCTGCAGTACTCGACCACGCAGCGCTTCTTTCCCGTTTCAGCTCTCGGCATGGCCGCAGATGAAGAAGTGGCCTTTCTGACCGCTATTTGACTCCCGGTAGTGGTTTGTGGTTCGGCTTGTGACGGAGCTGTCGGCTATTTCTCGCACTCGAAGTGGCCTCTGCCCCCCATCGGACGCTGATGCTTCGCGCTTCGTGAGAACCCGGCTCTCGTGAGACCGAATCGACTCGGCGCCGGTGTCGGGCCCGCAGCGGCACCTCCGAGGTTATCTCCTGCAAACGCCCTCAGAGACCACGCGAACTGTCGCCGGACCAAACCGTTTTCTGCTGCACGTTTGTGAGTCACGACCTGTCGCCGACAGTCGTTTCGTAGTGACATGCATGCAACACAAGCAGCATTTCCAGTGACGTTATCTTCTGTTGCTACTATCTCGGAAAGAGTAAAAAGTAATGGGATAGAGAAGCAGATGCTGATCCACGGGGAGGGAAATGAGGGGAATTTCCCCTTCCAAAATTTTTCAGTAACTATATTAGGATGTATTTAACCGCGCACTTAACGTAAATCAGCTGTTCACGGTTTCATCCAATCGGGAGCTTGAACGTCCGCCATAGTGACGTCACTGTAACTCCCGATTGGATGAAACCGCAATAACTGATTTACGTCAAGTGCACGCCTAAATAAATCGTAATATATTAATTTTAATTATTTGTCACGAAACTTTCAAGCACAATTCTTTTCGTATAAACCTTAAAATGAATAAAATTGCAGCGCAATATGAGCTGAGTTTAGCCTGGGTCATTCTACATAATCTGTAATATCACACCTCCGACCAAAACATTTTGACTGAAAAAAATGTCTCCTCCCAAAATCCGCCTGTGGATCCACCCCTGAGAGTAGGGATGTCCAACGTGCAATGTCTCCAGTGTTGCAACTGACTCCTTTAATACGGTTGCGGGCCTTATTTCCATCACTCGACCGACGCTCCTCTGAATTTTCCGTATCGTTGATCTCGGTGGTTTGTCTGAATCGGTTGATCTGACTCTGAAACGCGGGGAGAGGAATGGAATGGGATACGAGACCTCATCGTGCGTAACGCAATGAAACAAAACCGGGGTGATGGTGCATTTCGGAATTTGCTACAAAAAAGCCTTAAATATAAACTTGACAGATTTATACATTAGTGGGTGTTGACCCCGGCAGGGTGCACATGCATCGGTTCCGCGGGCCACCGGCTGGTCAGCTGTAATAGAGCGTGATATCTGCTGAGCGCTTCTGCCACACATTCATGACGTCCTATATGAAAACATTACGTTATTAAAAGTGCCCAGATACTATATTGGATTGTATTGGTATTGGACAGACAAATATTCAAAGTACAGGATTGAATCCTACTCCGGAATTCGCCTGGTCGGAGAAAACACGTAAAACTACCGATTGAATTGAATTGAATTTGCCTTATTTTACGTGGCGAGACTCGGGCCATCAGGCCCGCTCTTCCGTCTGACCACGCAAATTTCGCTACGCTCCTTTCACCAACTAGCAGAGGAAGGAGGTATTTCTTGGGCGAGAAACAGGCGATTTTGAATATAGCTCAGAGGCGTCATTTAGGCTTGAAGATCTTTTACATACAAGTAAATCTACTAACATGGGACAGCCGGCTTTACTTCTCCTCCGAAGGATTTTTTCGCCCTTAAAAACCCACGGCTTCGATCGTGTTTGAACCCGCCAACTTGGGTACAACAGTCCGGTACGCTAACCGTTACACCTTCGCCGCCGCCGATCAGAGCAACCGGTCTCTAGAATTCTCCTCCGGGCAGCAGCTGCACCTACATCAGACATGAGTTGATGGCCTGCGTCTCCTCTCCCGGGGTGAAGTAATCAACCATCGGAAGATCGAAGCTGTGTAGCGAATGAGCGGGGCTCAGGGCCCACCGTTCATCCGGAGGGCTTCCGCGGGCGGCGATGCGTAAACTTACTCATTTTGCAGATCTCGTGCTGGTACACTGTGACGCGGCATTTGCTGGGCATGTACTCCACGTGCCCAGGGTAAAATAGATCAGGGTCGTCTTGGTACTTTTGAGGCGGAATGTACCGCCTGTCCACCTGTAACGAGACGAAGACGCTGCTCCAATGCCCTTCCAGCTTGGTTCTTTGCTGGAAGGCGTTTAATAGCGAAACCTCATTGGTAAAATTTCGCTACGAAATTTTCTCTTCATTTCTACGAGTTCGAGAAAAATATGGGTAGTGAGAGAGAGGGACAGACACAGAGAGAGGAGAGAGGGGGACGGGGAGATAGAGGAGAGAGAAAAAAGAGAACAGAGAGAGGGGAGAGAAAAAAGAGAAGAGAAAGAGGGGAGAGAAAAGAGAGAGAAGGGAGAGAGAGAGATGGGGGTATTAAAATATGTACTAGATTAACTTTTTTAATGTACATGGAAGTTATGTGCCTTGAACTCCAAAAAGAGTTTAATATTGATTAATTGTAAATGCATCAATTAAAATCAGTGTAGATCTAATGTGGAGGTTCACCTGTTTACCCTGCATCTAATCTTTCATATCGTACATTCATCATCAGCAATCCATCAAGATCATTCATTCATTCCAGAGATGACCGTAAGGCTTTCACTGTTACATCCTAATGTACACGTGTACAGTGCGTGCAAGATAATTGCCTCACCAGCAAGATGTACTCCTTGGCCTTGCGCTTGCGCATCTGCGTGGGCGCGCCGTCGCTGAGGATGGGGTCGCGGTGCGCGGGCGGCTCCGGGCGGCACCTGCGGGCGCGCCCCACTGCACCACCACCACCCTCTACCTGCACCCCTCTCCAAAAACATTGCCCGACTGCAGCCCGCGGCCGGCACCCGTTACCTGCATCCCCCCAAGGGCGTAGCTCGTCTGCAGCCCACGGCCAAGCCCATTCATTTATATTCTCAAAAAGCATAGCCCAACTGCACCCTGCGAACAAAGTCCTTGACGTACACCCTCAAAAGGGCATGGTCCGACTGCATCCCGCGACCAACTTTTGAAGCTCTTTACCTACATCGCCCAAAAGGCACGGCCGGACTGCCTCCCGCCGACACCTTTTTCTTAGCCCACCTGCCCCAAAAAGCATAGCCCGGCTCCATCTTGCGGCCAACGTTTCCATACTTCCCCCAAAAGGCATAGCCCAACTTCATTCCAAGGCCAATTTTTCCTACCGCATTTACCTACATCCACCAAAAAGTCTTTTTTAATGCGCCTATTTTCGGCAAACTCTCAGTAATTTTGACAACGGACAAAAGGCAAACGGCAAAACTTTGCGAAAGTACCAAATTGACGGTAGATATCTTTTCTTAAATAAAATTTGTTTTAAAAAGTTAGATCTTCAAATATTGTCATGTTCAAATTTTTTGAAAAAAATATTAATGCAATTTATAAAAAAGTTTCTCAAAAACGTTTCCATTTTTTTCTTAAATCATTTTACACCGGCAGCGGATTTTTAACAGAAAAAAAACTAATTGGTAGGCCCTGGTAACGAAAACGTGCCAAAATCCAGTTGCTAAAATAGGGGAAAAAATCCCTCTAACACGTGGTGTAGCCAGAATCCATGTTTTGTAGGTCCTTGATATCGGAAAATCGATTGACGCTAACACGTCCGTCCGTCCGTCCACCCTTCTGTCCATCTGTCTAGTGTATGCGAACAACACTGGCCCCTACTTGTAAACTAGGCGCACGATTTTTTCCAAATTGAATAAACGCATGTCGACGTGGCCTGAGTCAAAGCTCTGCGATTTTGAAACACATTCATTCATTAATTGGGGGTAATTCACGTGAAGACCATTTGGCATTTTCAAACTTTGTCAAAAACGGCTCCAATTTTTTTCTTTAAATTTCTTGCAAGAATAGAGTAAAATATACTAATAAATGTGGCATATGTAATATTTTCACTGATTACTACGAACTTTTGATAATTGCAAAACTTCGATTTTTTCCGGCGAGTTCCTACAACTACAAAATTGAATATAGAGATTTTCTCTTCAAATGAAATTTGTTCTCAATAATTCGTTCTTTTATTGACGTCATGTACATTTTTTATAAATTTTAGTATAATTAATATTGCATAAATTAATATTTCTGTTCTAAATTAGAAAATCGAAAAATTTAGAAAAGTTTTAAAAAATGTACTTTGGGCGCCGATAGATGGCACCTGGCAAAAGTATTTGGCAAGTCATAATAGCTAGCGCAGAACAAAGAAAATAGAAAACCAATACGAAAAAATATGTGCCATTCTGTAGCACTACTAGTTTTTGTTGTAGTTGTTTTCTTATTTTCTCCATTCAGAGCTCTCGTGTTCTAAATGTAAATGTAGCTCCACAACGCGCACGTTTTGTTGAGCTCTCCTTTTTCTAATTCGGTACGTAGAAATATCATAAAGTGAAATCTCTAGTTCGTTTGTAGATGTTTTGTATTGCATTGAAATTAAATTTTCTGGATTTTTAAATGTTCTAACAAAGCTTTGTTGGTACCTTTGTTCATTATTCAACTGTAAGATGAAGTGGTAGGAATTCTGGAGCTCAGGGAAATATAGTAGATTATACTTCTTACATGTACATCTGCGTTCACTTTTTAAGTGTTCGTTCGTACTTCTTCGTACATCACGTTCACTTTTTATGTGTTTTTTGACTATAAATAAAAAAAGTAAATTAAACGTACGGTTTGTGATAGGGACCCTTCCAAGTGAAGTCTGCTCTTGTAACAGAAGTATCCATTGTCAACTTTATGATTTGGCCTACCGCTGAAATGACATTGACATTACAAATTGCCTAATGCAATTTGTCGTGAGGGATTTTAATTTAACTTCTTCTTGCATATCTATAGAAACAACTATAGCAACAGTTTAATTAACAATGTAACTAATGTAATGGATGAAATTACTATTTATTATTTATTACTATTATTATTATTATTATTATTCCTCTACATCACGCCTAACATGTTAAGAGTCAGCTGAATATTAAATCTACTCCAGGTTAAAATCAGCTACCTATGGAGCAGATCTAGTGACTGTCGGTGCCTCTACAATACTTTGCGCAAAATGTGAGCTGTTCCAAATAAATCAATTTCTTGCACATCTTTTGAATGGCCTGGGGGTTTAGTCAAGTTTTTACACGAATTTTGCGGAACTAATCCCAGGGCTCCGATGACTATCGAGACGACCTGTGCTTTTACGCCCAACATTCGGCTGATCTCGATTTCCGAAGTCTTGTACAAGGTCTGTCCCAAAAGTAAGTTGAATTACCTTACGCCCCCGAAGCAAGCCACTAGCAAGGCGCGCCAAGTGACGTGAATGGTTGTGTGGGGTTTAGGGAAGCCAAGGACAAATACGTCAGTTGTCTGCAGGCTCTTCCACAGTGTGCATCGCTAGTTTGAACCCTTGTATTAGTGACGCGTCGGAATTTTAAGATACGTTTCAAGGACCAGCGTTACGCAATAAAATTTTGTGTTGCGCTCAAGAAAACGGGCGCTGAGACCGTTGCCATGCTAAGGGAAGCTTATGGCGATACCTCCATGTCCAACAATATGGATTACCGCTGGCACAAGATGTTTCGAGAGGGCAGAGAGGACGCCGAGGATGAAGACCTCTCTGGACGCCCGTCAACGTCACATTTCGATCAAAATGTGAAGAAAGTGAGGGACATGCTGAACTCTAATCGACGCCTGAGTATTAGAAACCTGGCAGATGAGTGTAATATAAGTACTGTGCATCTCATTGTTACCGCAAATTTGAGCATGCGGAAGATCTGTGCGAAGATGGTCCCCAAGGTGCTTTCCGATGAACAGAAGATTGCTCGTGCAAGGATTTCGCGTGACCTCTTGGAGTAGTGTGAAAATGATCCGAATTTTTTGGATAATGTGATTACGGGTGACGAAACATGGGTTTTCGAATATGACCCGGAGACCAAAAGACAAAGTGCTGAGTGGCACACGCCCGCTTCCCCGCGCCCAAAAAGGCCAGAATGAGCAAGTCCCGTGTAAAGGCCATGCTCATCGTGTTTTTCGACAAAAGAGGCATTGTCCACTC
>BOPP01000032.1:1619907-1637045 GCA_017312745.1 Gryllus bimaculatus
AGGTCTCCGTCGACGCCTTCCAGGGTGCGTTCAGCGACTGGGAAAAACGCTGGCGCAGGTGTTCCGACCCGGAAGGAAGCTACTTTGAAGAATTTTAGTTACTTCTATATTTATCTGATATAAATCTTTTTTCTTGGACTTATTCAACTTACTTTTGGGACAGACCTTGTATACAAGACGTCTCTGCCTCTGTGGTTACGACGTTTTGATCGCAAGGCACAGCAAAATCTATAAGTAGACACGATTTTTCTCCAAATCTCGGATAACAATATCCGGTTTGTTTGCTGCTATTGTGCGATCCGTTTGGATTTGTTGGTCGTACAAAATTGTATAGAGTCCAGCAAATGTTACCGGTTTTGGTGAGTGTTTGTACCACTTGGGGCATGTGTTTGGAACTTCGAGGGCGCTATAGATCTGCCAGTGGAGGTAACTACAAACCCAGACTTTTCAAGTACAGGGTGCGCCAGAGAAACTTACTTATTTGAAAAAATTCCCGCGCGGTGAGTTGGGCGGTTAGAGGGGCGAGAGGGGGCGTATCTGGAGGGGGATGTTCCCAAGTTTCTTTTTCTCCTTCCAGTCATTTGCCATCCAGTCAGTTGGCACGCTCTCCAGATTTGACTCCATGCGATTTTTTATGGGGTTATTTGAAATCCCTGGTTTATGTCGATCGACCACGGACCGTAGCACACCTCAAGAACAACATTCGCGACGCCATTGCCAACATACTGATTGATATGCTGCAAAGAGTGGATACGAATTTCAAAAATCGACTTCATCAGTGTATGCGCAATGGAGGTCGCCATTTATCCGATGTCATTTTCAAGACTGCATGAAAAAAATTGGGATATTGTATTCTCAAATAAAAAAAATTTAAAACAATAACTGAAATACTTTTGTTTTTATTGACCTTTCAAATAAGTAAGTTTCTCTGGCGCACCCTGTATTCGGTCTTTGCTAGAATTGGACAAGCCGAGACGATATGATCAATGATTTCTACTTGTTCCTGGCAGATGAGGCATTTATCATCTTGGAAAATTTTGAAAACCGCTTTGTTCTCAAAGTCTGATCCTGAGCAGCTATTAGAACTGCTTCCGATTCTGGCTTCATTCTTCCTCTTTAAGCGACATGATTGATCCTTATTGATCTGCATCTTGTCCATTCTTCTTAGATATTGTCAATGGAGTGGTTTGTCTCTCCGCGATTTCTTTAACATTTTTTGTGTCTCGCATTTCATGTTTAGTTGCATCAGAAGCTCAGCGTCTGTGTTATTCTGCGTATCTTGCATAGGTTGCTTTGCGATGCTTCTTGCTACACTAACAATGCCTCTGTTTCCCATTCTTCGGTCAGATTTAATGGCCTGTCTCATTAGAGGGTCATCTTGATGACTGACTACACACTTTTCTATCCCGACTATTGCATTGTGCCGGGAGGCTTCAATTTGTCTGAGGCCTCTTTCTCCTTCCTTACGTGACACAAAGTCTATGTACATCATCTCGAGGGTGGGCAACATGATACTTTGTTAGCAGTTTTCTGGTTTTTAGGTGTTTTTTAGGTCCATAGTTCGAATTTCTTGCTCAGTCCAGTCCATGAGTCCGAAACTGTACTCGACTATAGGCACCGACATGTCATTATTGTTGTTATTATTATTATTATTATTATTAATAATAATAATCATTGAGTGTGATTTAATTCTGCAAAAAGATATTTGATACTCGTTGCTTATTATCAATTTTCAAATTACTTATCGATGAGGAATTACCAGAATCCCATTCTTTCCACCAGGCATATAACATTGCGGCCGACATACATATTCAAATCAATTTGGCATAAAAATTGGAGAGACAATTTTGGATCAATAAAAGTTAGGAAAAGTCATTTTACAAGGACCACAAAGGTTTTCAGATTCCCTCTCGGGACAATGGCCCTCGCACTTTTTACTTTCTCGTATACCTACCGGAGTAATAGAGGTAATATAGAGAAAATTATGAAATTCTGTGGAAAATATATTTCGAGATTTCAACGGAAACATACGTTTTGGGGTCCCCTGATACCGAAAAAAATGTTTTGTATTCAAAACGTCTGTCTGTCCCTCCACTTGTCCATCTGAGAACATTAGCGCCTACACTGTTCATACGATTTCCTCAAAATTAACATACCCCTGTCGATCTCGCCAGACTCAAAGCTCTGAAATTTGGAAAATATTTTTTGTAATTTTTTTGGTTCTTTACGTGAAGCCCACGGAACATTTCAATTTTTTTCTCAAACATTCTTCCGTTTTTTTCTTTACGATTCTTGTAAGAATATAGTGAAATATTCACTATATTTTTATCACTTATCAAAATGTCATTTATCAAAATGTCATTTATCGGATTTTCACTGTTAACACTTAATGTTCGAAAATTACAAAAAAGAATGGATTTTTTTGGGCGTAATAAATTGAATACAGCAATTTTTCTTTAAATAAAACGTGTTCCAATTAGTTCTTTCAGTAACGTTATGTTTTTTTTTAAACTTTAGTAATTTTTAGCGTCTATCAGTAAAATATGGGCAATATTAAAAAAAATTAAAACAATATTGTTTCATAAACGGCTTCCAATTTTTCTTGGGATATTTTGTTCGGAGAGTGCTAAATGCACTGTAACAAATGACAAACGTCATTTCGCTGTTTTCTTTTGTATTTTCAGAACTACACCAAATGCATTTTTAAAATATGTGGCACGCCGTTACTATTTGCATTAAGAGCATTTTTCATACATTATCGCATTTGGTGATATTCGTACAATTCATTTAAAAAATTTCTTAAGACGTTTTTCTAAAAAATGAAAGGTTTGGGTGGGAATGGGCTTCAAATGCGCAAATTTAGAATCAATTGAACGACATTTTCTTAAAAATGACTCCGAATTCTTCAATGAAAACGTGTATGCTGGACCAGATGTCACCGTTCTATTATTTTAAAGCCAAATTTCAATTTTACAAGTAGAGATTCGAAAAAAATTGAAAAATTTGATTTTTTCCCCTAAATAAATATTCATTGCCCCATCTGGCTCGACTCGAACCTCTGGGATTGTAAAACATTTTCTTTAATTTACGGGGGTGCATTACATGATGCTTCTGGGAGATTTTCAAACATTTCTCAAAAGTGGCTCCAATTTTTAAAGAAAAATTCTTGTAAGAATAGAGTTAGATACATTTATAAAGATAACACCAATCCGATTTTCACATTAACTTCGTATTTTCGAAAATTGCGAAAGGTTGAAATTTTTTTGTCGTCTTCCAACAAAATATTTTAAAGGTAGAGATTTTTTTCCAGTTGTAATTTGTTCTCCACATTCAGTTCTTTGATTAATGTAGTACGTTTTTTGAAAATATAAGTTTTCTTGAAATTTTGAGTGAAATAATGGAAATATGTGTATAAATATTAAAAACAAGATTTTCTCAAAAACGCCTCAAAAACAACCGAAATAATTTTTTCTCTTTAATATTTTTACTATTTGTACTCGGATAGGTAGGCCAAATTTAGGTACTTTTTAAGATTACATAAACGCTAAATTGTTGTATTCTTTGATTTTCAAAAATTACAAAAATATAATTTTAGTATCTCTCTCAAATCGTTAAAATTTACTTTACTGGCGATTTGTATATATGATTGCATTTTTGAGTAAAAGTGCTTCAAATGATGTCTGTTAACGTTTCACGAAAACTCAAACTTCTCTGTGAAAATGAGCTTAAATTTTCAGAAACGCTTGAAAGACAATTTTTCAAAAACGGCATCAGTTTTTTTCTTTAAAATTTTTCTAGGGATACTGCAAAATGCACTAGATAATATGACAAACGTAATTACAGGTAATGTATTTATTAACCATTTGTATTTTTATACAATTATAATTTTCTTGAAATACATCTCACGTCATTAATATTTTCAATACGGGGGATTCGTATACAGTATTGTATTTATGGGTAAAAGGGCTTCAAATTATTTACAATAAATTTTCTCGAAAAGCTTACAGTATTGTGTGAAAAACGCACGAAATTACGAAATTTCTGAAACTTTCAAACGACAAAAGACCGTTCCAAATTATTGATCGAAAATTTTCATATGGGACCGAGTTTTACTCTTACATAGTATTCTTAAATTTATGTTTCAGTTCAACCAATAGGTGATCGAGAAATTGAGAAATGTGAAAAATATCCATGGGGGGTGGGGGCACTAGATGACAGCTGGGAAGGCGGATCAAACCCGAAAAGCTAGCCCAAAGAGATTATAAAACTATTTGGAGAAAGTCTGTGCTCCCAATCAATGTCTATGGAGAATCCGCGCGTTGTTGGCAAGCTCGCTGGCCCGCTCGCTCGAGAATCGTCCAAACATGGCCACTGAAAAAAAAAGTGTTTATTCGCATACTATTATTATTATTATTATTATTATTATTATTATTATTATTATATTTCACGTTGTCACTTGTCATTTTTTAACTCTTTTCTCTGTGATCCAATTTGATTTCTTATATTAACACCTTACACGATTGATCTCTGACTAAAATTACGTTCCTACTTTTATATTCCACAACATATCCAATACTTTCAGTCTCATCCACCAGTAAAAGTTAACTAACTAGAATGCCCAGCAAGATTATCTTCCGGAAAGGGCTTCTCGTGATCGTTCGAGTATTGTTTTCGATACTCCCATCTGCAGATGTAAAATAAACAAACGCTTCCTTTCAGCCCTAGAGGCCACAATTCACGTGCTTTGGCTTATCTTCGCGCATCCCGTTCAACGTGGCTCGTCTTCAAAACAAATAACGTATCCGAAGACTTTCAGGTAATCATAGAAAATAGTTACATCAATTTCTCCAATCGCTGAATCTTTTTAATTGGACTTCAAAAACGAATATCTGCCAATGACGATATATTCTAATGCACAAATTGAAAATTCACACATTTTCTTTGACAGTTAACTTTTTTAATGGACATACTTCAACATTCTGGTACAACGAAAGTACGAGTACTTGTTCTTCCCCATCGATAGTAATTAAAAATATGATATCAATTTTGTTAAAAAGTAATTCCACCAATTTTTGGACAAGTTTTAACAGACTGAATGAAAAGGTGTTTAAAAAGTCATTTTCGCAGAGATTCATCGTTTTCGTTATTTAAAAAAAAACTGAATGACAATTTGTTTCGTAATTATTACCATCGTGTTCCTCGTAATGTTCTCTATAGAACTATAATTTTTCTATTTACTTTTGCAACAATCAATTTGGCAATAGAACACGAGTTTCATAAAAAAATAACATTGTTCATCAGAGACCATTGGGCCTTCCGTTAGTTCTTTCGTACTTTTAAAATGACCGCCACTCCCACTATATGAAGTGCAGTCAAGACGAATTGCTATTGGTGCACGTGTTGTGTTGTGATGACGTGGCCTGTGGTCATCCCCTCTCCTGCACAGACGGTCTCGCGCGAGGCGCAGGCCGCAAGGGGTCGCAAAGTGAACACTGAGCACTGAGCAGAAGTGAGTGGAGCGCAGCTGGGTCGAGCTGGGTGCAGTGGAAGTGTCGTATCTACCCCATTGCGATTTCTTAGTGGGTTAGGTCAAGCGCAGCTCGGCTCTTGTTGGTCGGCGACTCCGCGCGTAGTCTTAGCTGTTACATGTGGTACAAAGTGACATTCGGAATTGGCGACGCAAGTGTGAGTTATCACATCCAAAATTTGTAAACAGTGAAACTGTCTCACTAATGAAAGGCATTGCCCTGTTGATAGACGTGTGGTGTTTCTGTAAAATTTCAAGATTGAAGAAAGGCACCTGCAAAGTGCATTCATGAATGTTCTGTGAAGAAGTCGAACAATGAATCACCACCCCAGGGTAAACTACAAGCTGTCAGTATTATTACAACATATACTTGACGAAGACAAGTTGTTGGACATTCATGAAAAAACTTCCTTGGTGTTCCTTATGTGTGATGACCCTTTTAAGGCCCATTGTATCTTGGCAAACAATATATTTCAGAGCGAGAAATACAGTAGGATACTCCCTGATTTAGTTGGACATCTGAAGCAAACTGGACAGGAAATAATTGATAAATTTTTAGAATCCTTCATTTTAATAAAAAATTATCAAGTTGTTAAACATTTAGGTCTTGATATTAATCATTTGAAAGAAATGTTTCAAGAAAATGAAAACAAACAGTATGTAAACAGTGTGAGAAAAGCTCTGCTAAGAATGTGTGAGAGCTTGTCTGATGATGAACTTACTCAATTAACACGCTTGATCGAGAAAGATTTAAATGATGAACGTAGCAGTTTAGGTCTCCATAAAACTAATCTAATGGAATTCATTCTCCTCTATTTGATTTGTAAGGATTATATTTCTGATGGGACTAAAGATAAAGAATCTAATGTAAACAATTTGATTAGACATTTAAATAAAATGAACAAACATGATTTGGCTAGGGAACTGCAGAAAGTTAACAAGGCACGTTTTGTTGATGAAGAAAATGAACTGTCCGTAATGTGTCCTGATAATGATTTCTTGGAAAAAAATTATTCTCATAATTTTGCTCCAAAACCTTATGTATCATCTGATACAGAGTGTTATAAAATGGATAAAAATAATATGGGTTTGTGTGTAGTCTTCAACCAAAGGGATTTTTGTGAAGAACAATGCTTGGCTAATGGTGTTGTGAGTACTACACTTTTATTATAATAGAAATTAGTATGATAGTATTATTTTACAATATCATTGAAATGTTCATTTTTATACAATGCTTTTTTTTTTTTTATTTTACAGGAACAGTTGAGTACTCGCACAGGGACAGATTGTGATAAAGAAATGTTGAATATTACTTTCACAGGATTAGGCTTTGAAACTATTATTTATGAAAATCTTCCTAGTGATGCGTTGCTTAAGAGTTTGAAAGAGATCGTTCAGCAAAAAGTCCTGAATAAACATTCTTCTTTTGTTTTGTGTATTTTATCACATGGAAAACGTGGTAAGTTTGTATCTTCTCAATACATTAATATTAGATTATTTCTAGAAAAGGTAATTGAATACTGATAATAATACGGAAATATAATACTGATTAATTAATCTTGTAATTAATTAATCAGTATTATATTTCCTTGGTTCAGATATATGGAAAAATAATGACAGAAAATAGCCTATTGTTTTTAGAAATGTGTTACGTATGGCTGGCTACAAACATCAGTGTTTACTTGTTTAAGAGTAAAAAATATGTATAAATTTTAATTTTTTGAAAATAAATTTATTTTATTGAATTTGGGATTATAAGACAATTTTCTAGACCTCTCGGAACTTTGAAAAAGAAGGTCCATGGTCACAAAACTATATTTCTTTGTGTGAATGTATGGTAACTTAGTGAAAGATCTGCTGTAAAAGAATCTGATGTCCGTGTTTCTTCAAATTCTAGATGAAATTTATTGTGTTGATGGAATTCCTGTAAATGTTGAAGAGATAGAGAAACTGATCTTAGGGGATCAGTGTCCCCAACTTCTGGGGAAACCAAAATTAATTTTTATTCAAGCGTGTCAGGGAAGTGAATTCCAAAAAGGTAGTAAATTTAATTGCTTTTTCTGAGCCATTCAAAAAATATGTTCTCAAATTTTTCTTTTCTCTCACCCTCTGTGCAATAACAAACATTTTTGAACACCTCCCTCCTTCATGTAACTGTTGTTTCACGTCTCCACATCCAGAATTAAGTAAAAGTAACATAATTAAAAATTGTGTTTAGCATACATTTTCACTGCTGTTTCAAATTTTAACACACTAACATTTTTTATTTGTTTATTTTAACACGTAAGTATAAATGTACTTAAAGTATAAATTAAATAACAGTTGGATAACCGGTGTGATAAAACATACATTTTTCGTTCTCTCTTTTGACCATTATTAGCAGCATTTGTTGTGTCCCCCTCCAAGCCGATGTATTTTTTAATGGCCTATAAACCAAATTATGGATTACACTAATTTTCTCCATAAATAATTTTTTGAAAATGAATTTGCAATTTTAATTCTAGCTCTGCCATGTAATTTAAACACTCATCAAGATAACAGTGAAGATGATTGCAAAATGCCAGAATGTGATGGCCCAAAAAATTTGGTGTGTGAAAAAAAAATTCCTCCTACAGCTGACATGCTTACATTTTGGGCAACTGTACCTGGTTATGCAACATATCGACACCGTCAGACAGGTACGTTAACAAATTTGAAAGCCATAGCTCTCCAAGCTATGATCAATAAGCCTGAACTGGCCCAGCAAACACCCAAAACTTAGATATCCTATGTAAAGGATATTATAATAATTACGCATAATAAAGGCATTATTATTATTATTATTATTATTATTATTATGTCAGTGGCAATAAGCTGATATTCTACACATGTTTACATCGTATTAGGGTATAATTATGTGTATTAATGTTTGTGTAATTGATTTTTGAAGCATGCTATCACCTTTGCTTCAACACTTGTCAATATAAGTTCATTCCTCACATTTACAACAAGTTTTGTGATGAAATGCTCTTGCTGGCCTTAAGTTTCATAGCGTGACCCCATATGTTGAATAAAAAATTTATCAAATTCATGAATATCATAAACAAATTTTCAGAATTTTATTGGTTTCTATATGGTTGCCTTTTTTCTTCTATCCAACGATGAACATATATTCGTCTGACATCTTTAGTACTATAATCATCGTAGATTTTTTGAGGAGTTTAGCTACATGTTTTCGTATTCTCTCCAGATCAATACCATGCTTGCATATTCTACAATTAATAGTAAGTTTTATGTATATTCACCGTGTTAATGGTCTAAAAGTTTTTCCAGTAGATACACAAGATATTTGCCTTCTTACATACAAGACTTCATATTCCACGTTCGGATCTTTGAGACTTTATCAGCAGATAGTGCATAATCGAATGCGTATGTAGTCAAATTCTGAAGAGCTTTTGAAATTT
Source organism: Gryllus bimaculatus (assembly GCA_017312745.1). Lineage (NCBI taxonomy): Eukaryota > Metazoa > Arthropoda > Insecta > Orthoptera > Gryllidae > Gryllus > Gryllus bimaculatus. The sequence continues at coordinate 1,628,878 of BOPP01000032.1, forward strand.
AGGGTCTGGATCATGTGCAAGAATATGAAGTGTCCAAAATGTGTCTGCGTCGGTTTGTGAGGTACTAGCGGAGTGTGGAGTTGGCTGCGGACCGTTGCAGTTTCCTCTGCTGAGCGACCTGGGATCTACCCAGACTGTTGATAGCAGGGTCGCCAAAAGGGCGAAAATAGATTTCCTAGATGTCGCCTAGGCCAAGATGACTGTTCGCTATGTAATGTCCAAAGCGGAGCCTGTACAAGCCGGAAACTTGCGTTAAATGGAAATTTTTTCCAGACTGTTAAAGTTAAATGGCATTTTACACAGCATAGAATGGAACCTGTGCAATGGAATGGTTTTTCATGTCATGTAGGGGGTGGAATCTTTCTAAAACAGAAGACCTGTGAATTTTATGCTTTTGGCAGAGAAACTCGAGATCTTAATTAATTAAATGAATGCATCTGCAAGCTTGTTTTAAACTCTATCCCATTGACACGCGATTGAGTCATGGAAGTCAGCCAGTGAAGAAGAGTATTCAGCTGCCAGCATAGAATTTGACCTTGGGATTGCTTGTGTCTCTAGGTGTTGGGGGACCTTCCCTCTCTCCTGACTCTCTGAAAATGGGAAGGTGCACTGGCATGGCTTCTATTCACACATCTCCCTGCCCCACGTTGAAAATCATAACCTTTCGACCAGATACGAATTACTCAATGCCATGCGAGGGTATCAGAAAGTCATAGTACTGGGTTGAAGTTAGTGTGCTGAAAGAGTCAGCAAGCTGCCCGAATTTAGCCAGTAAGGTGTGGATTTTTTCAATTCGGAAGCTGTTATTGAAGAGTATTTAATACTCTTTATTGGCTATTTCTATCATAAATACATTAGATGATAATGTATTTTGATAATTATAATAAAGTCTTGTAAATGTATGTCTACTACTTTCAGGGCAGAAATGTCGATATCACAAGTGTCGTTAAAGGACAACCTTGCATAAAACGGAAATCTCCCTAAACTGAAAATTTTTTGTCACTATCCATTTCGGCTTAGATTTAACTGAATTTATTTGCATGTACACTTCTATTCTTTATGTATGGAAATATTGTAAAATATATTACAGAAAACTTGCAATATTGTTGTGTGCACAGTGGTATCGTATTCCTTGTTTCTTCTATAATTGATAAGAGAATGCACTCTCAAAAATGTAAGAGTCTGATTTTGAAGTCATCTCGACTTTTAAACTTCACTCATTTGTTTGTGGGTCTTTTCAATCTTGGTGGTTTTGAAATCCCTAGAAATGAGCACCTGTCCAAGGAAAGTTGCAAATGTAATGTTCAACTGAATCTGTTCAATCTGAAAGTTGATTTTCGCTCTATACTTCCATTTTTCTGTGGTGGCCAATGACATTAGGTCATTGTTACATATCCAGCTGTATAAAATGAATCTTTTTTAGCAGTTGGAAGCACATTTGTGACCACAAGCTCTGTTTTAAGGATGTTTGTGAACAATTTCAAAAGTTTCATTTTATAAGGCAGGGGGTGTAACATGACCTAATGTCATCGAACACTTCTAGAACTAATGGTGCTACAGAGTGGCACAGGCTTTCCCATGTTAGTTTTCTATTTCCTTTTGTCTGGGCTAGCAACTCAGACTTGCCACATGCTTTTGCCGGCTGCCATCTAGCCCCGCCCAAATTTTTTTGGCATCATTTTCCTAATTGTAGAGAGGAAATATTACTTTGTGATTATTAAAGAACAGTTAAACCTCGTGCTAAATGGCAATTTTCTTTGAAAAAATTTGAGCTATTTTTTAAAGAAATTTACAAAAGTGACTCCAAATTGTTGAATTAAATTTGTTGTCATATAGTGCAAAGGACGCTTGAGAGAAAGGTGCAAGTTTCATTTTTCTTGGCTTCCTTTATTTTTCAAAAATTTGAGAGAAAACAACAACAACTAAAAATTGGAGATAAGAGTTTTATCTCAGAAGTTCTGTTGTACAAAATTAGTTCATTACAAAAGTTTTTTTGAAAAAACTAATAGTTTTTGCATTATTTCCGGTTGAAATGTACAAACTTTTTTCTTAAAAACAGCTTCATTTTTTAAACCTTTTATTCACTTATGTGATAATAGACTAAAAATGTTGTGCTTGTCCCATTTCCGGGTATTGCTCGTTATTTTTTGAAATTAAAAATACAAAATTGATTGTGTATATTTTGCCTCAAACTCTGTTTTACAAAATTTGCTCTTTAAAAAAGATTCCATAAATATTTTTGAAAATACTAGTAGTTTTTGCGTTATTTCTGGTTGAAATTAATGAAATTTATACAGGTTTCCACACCAATTACAGACCGTGAGAAAAATTGAATATATGATATAAAAAATAATTCATTTAATTTTAATAATTGCCTACAGAAAATGCCAATATTAACTATTTTTTCTTTCTCACACTTTTACTTCACTTACTCAACAATTCTTATTTTCAATGTATTAATGTATATAAAGTTGACGCTCTGCCGACGGTATAATGGCTTTCATTGTTCCTTCATACCTGAGTCATATTGTCTAGTTTGAGAAATCAAACGAATTTAACACTACCTAGAAACTATCTAGGTGATTGTATGTCCAGGTGATTAATAGTTTATTATTTGCTTTAATTAATAAGATAGTAATTATTAATTCCAGAAGTAATATATAAGTGATTAATTTGGAATATTTATTAATTTGAGCGTTTCTTTCAGGACCTAGAAACTATTCTAGTTTTCAAGATTTATCTTGATGGATCCGTGCGCGGCGTTGCCGACTTTTATTTATAATATGTAAAACTAGTCCTCGCAAAATGTGCCGTCCCGTACGCTATAAATTTTTCAAAAAATAGTTTCATGTGACGAAATTTTTTTAATGATGCTTAGCTTTGTTCAAATATGTCCTTTCAGTATCTGGCATTGCACTTACCAATAAATTGCAGCTGATTATGTTATACTCCCGTTCTAAAGTTTCCAATACTCAATGACCTTGTGTATTACCTCCTTACGGGACATGAACTGATCTTATTGATATTTCAGAATTAAAATTGCGGAAACAAGGTTTTAATTCTAATTGTTAACTTTTAGTACAGCTACATTTTAACGTTTTTTTTTGGTAATACGCACATAGCACATTTGTATTAGCATAAACGCTAAATGAAGGACAAAGAAAAAAGAAAAGATTATTTCCAATTAGTTTCGTAAATTCTATCGAAACATCTTTTTCCCCCTGATTTGCAATTGCTGTGTTCATCGTTTTGTACGCGAATCTAACAAAAAAAGGTGACTATTTTGCATGTTTATGTGAATAAGGTGTTAGTTCATTTGGATTAGTTGTGGGTCACATTCATTTGAAAATGGGTATTTGCACTTACGTAAGAACGTAAAAATGAGAAGTTCATTCATTCTCTACGTTACTCACAGTTATGTTTTTTCCATATTCACTTGAAATTCTTCTAGTTCAATAAGTTCCGTGGAAACACTGTTCGTAGGTTTTCGCAAATTTATTTTAAAAAAATACGATAAAAAACTCTACATTGAAATCAAACTGCAGCGCGATTTACTTTGTAATTCGATTGTTCACTGAAAGATGTCAACCTCAGTGTTGCCAAGGTCGTGAAAGAAAATAATGCCGTATTAAGCAAAAAATTCCTTTGGGTTCTGGTATTTTCAATAATATTCAACGCGTCTTACATTGATCGATTTAGGAGGCGATGGTTTAATTCCAGACGTTTGCAGACTAAGATTGCAGCGTCAAAACACTAAAAAACGCGTTTTGGGAAATATCTTTAAATATTCAAGCGGTATCCGAAAACAAATTATGTTCCCATTAGGAGGCCGAGACCATAGAGGAGAGATACATCTCTACTCTTATGTCCGAGACACGTCGAATGACAATGACGAATACGGTTGGTGCATAGGAAGTGTCCTAGAGCCAATGACGGAATGGCAAAAACTCACGTCTGCTCACTCCAGTGTTACTGAAATACTGTATAGTGATAAAACTGTGCTGTTACATCACTTATTAATGTTTATTGATTGTCTATTAAGTTGCATATTATTTATATCTTTTAATTAGTGACAATCAATGGATAGATGAAATCAGAAATACGTCACTTGAAAACATATTTTTGGATTCCACGGTCACCACATTGCAACCCATTTGCAATTATTTCGCCCAATACGGCATCTCTGTACTGCACCTAAAAGCTCAATTTTTCCGCTTCATCAGAATGAAATTTTTCCAGATAATGATTAAATTAGGTATTACGAAAGAATTGAAACCAGTGACATTCCTTATGTTGACATCTGAATGTTTTTCGAGTATTTAATTATTTTTGTATTTAAAGAATGTAATGCTGTAGAACCAAGAAATTATTTGTCAAATACTACATTTTCACAAATAGTAAAGTGATAAGCATTAACATTTTGTTTAAAAATTGTTTGAAGCGATGAGAGAATTAAACTTTTGTGCAAGGTAATGAATCAGTTGTTTTGAATGCATCCATGAAAAAAACTAACATGACCTTTGCAGCAGAGATGAAACATTTTTGCAGTTTTTCTTCTTTACTATTCTATGGGGCATATATAAGTTTAATTTCTTATTAATTAATAAGAGACTAATAATGGTTTTGTTTGCTTGGAAGTCTTCATTTAAAATAAAATAAAACATTTAGGAATGAACCATGGATACATAGCGAAAAATAATTGTCTGTATTCGAAACAAGCAATAAGTGTTTCATAAAGAACGCCTTAGAAGAACTTTTATAAAACCACAACAATGCAACCTATGCATACCCAACAATGCAAACAGTTCTATTTATGGCTAAAATGGCGCTTTTACCAAGAATAGATACGAAAATGTATCCATTGTTGGCAGTGCCCATCGCTGCATGCTCGTTTTGTTGCCAGCGCTAATTGACTGAGATGTGTTGATGTAGACAGAAAACCGATATAGTATTACATAATCGTTATTAAGGGGCCGAGAAAGTATGTGCTGTTTTAGCTCCAAGAGTCTTCTCCTTATTCCTGTTCTAATTTTCAAAAACACTTACAAATTTTGTTGTGCGCGTTTTCGATTGTACATTCGTAAGAATTGTTAAGATTGATTAAAATCCCAGTGGCCGACATTGTGAGTGTTGCGTGTTATATAGAGCAGCAATTTGATTTTACCTACTCGCCCTTTATAAGAAGAGAAGCTATTGTAATCGTGCCGCGGAAAACGTCCCATTTTCGACAGAAAAGTGGTCGGGTTCTGGTAATGAAGTGGATAATTCATGGTTCTATGTTTGGTAAATTACTTCCTCTAACACGTGATGTTGACAGAATCCATGTTTTGTGGGACCTTGATATCGTAAAAATTGATGACAGGAAAACGTCTCTGTCCTGTGGTCAACGCTAGTGCCTTAAGGCTAAATGCCCCGACACTACTTCAATTTGTAGCCACCACGTGGCAGCACCAAAATAAGTAAAATTTACTTTACTGATAACATCTGAACCAATGGTCCGATTTTCGATCTGTAAACGGCATTTGACGCCTTTTTAAAATATAATTTACGCTACTAAACTAGAGATGCTATACTACTATTACAGACCGAGACAAACGGTCTGTATTAGTAGTACATAACTATCTTTTTCACACATTTCCGTCTTCCTTGGAATACGATCTTAAAATTGTTTCAGGCATTACTCAAAATATCGATTCCGACTTGGAACTGGTTTTTAAAAAAAGGAACTAATTGTGTAAATATCAGCATTATTCCATCTCCTCACATCTTATTTTAGATATATTGTACTTGTAAGGTCTTCTGTTATCATTCCACTTTGCTCTAAGATCTTCCGTTGTCAAATGCCGGAAAGAATGAACGGAGTATACGCACGAGCACTTTTATCCTAAAACTCGATTTTTGATCTGCTGTTTACCTGCTTTAAAGGGTTCATCTGGTGAATCTCTATATAATATACAATATAATAACAAATACATTTATTATTTACAAAAATATATGCATACAAAAATATACCCTCACCTCCCAAAAAATAATTGATTGGATCCTGCTGAGACACCTCTCCTAACTCCGTAAGCGGAACACAGACCCTCGTATGTCATCGGAAGCGACCGCACATCCTGCACAGATCTGGCGTCTCCCTCGGCAACGCGTCAGGGAGATAGGCGAAACGAGGAGGGGAGACTTGAATTTTCATGGCGCGAGCTACAATTGCTGGTAACATTGGGGAAAGTTTTATCTCGTAAACTAAAAGTGAATTATAATTTTAAATTTCTTGGTACTTTTTATGCATGTAGCCGCAGTTATCTACAGTTAATTTTTGTTTGTTTTTATTATTATTATTATTATTATTATTATTATTATTATTATTATTATTATTATTATTTCTATTCACATTTATTCAAAAGCACCGAAATCAAGGGTAGACCTGTGAGATCGGAGTCGCTAGGACAGACATGCAATACTTTCACAATCTCTGTTGTACAGACTAAGAGGCAGAGAGAAAACAAAGCCTTTTCTGACTGACCAACGAAATTCTAAAAGTTCGTACATCTTATGTTTGTAACATGAAAAAAGTTAATTATGAAAAATGAGTGTTTGTCTGTGCGACTTATTGCACTAAAGCGTTCTGCAGTTTTTGATGGATCACTCAGTGTCTCTTGTTTTCCATTTTCCAAGTCATGAAATTACAAGGCAACAACCTCTTTTTTCTCTTTTGAGATGATGGCAGAACATTTTTTGTTGGTGTTGTAAGTGATTCTGATGCAGAAGCAACGTTGGAATTCTGATATTCGCAGTGATTATTGGAGGATCTAAAATATTATTGAAAGAAATGTTTACAAACGCTCAATTATTTGAATAACAGCGCCAGTAAAATACTCCTATAACATGTCGAAGTTAATTATAAAACAGTACTTGATAATCTAAAAAGACACTTCACACTGTTGCTGTTCTCAAACAAAGTACTATTAGAAATCGTTGTGGAAAACCTGAAAAGTGTTACACTAGTGTATGGTGTAATTCTTTATGACGCCTATCACAGTTTAAACATGTTTCCCAAAGGCGCGCAATTTGAACAATAATCTCTCTTGAATAGTGAGGGAAATTCAATTACATTGCACAAATAAATATATTTCCAAAACTTCAATAAACCACATTTAAATATTACTGTCATCTGTCGTACATATGAGGTTAAACTAAAGAATTTGCCGAAGACGTACAGTGTAAGTATTCGGCATATTGACGTGTTTTGCAATTTGCCGCCTACGCGAGCAGTCGAGGAAGTAGTATATTTGCTTTGACAACATTGTATGAGGTTCAATATCACTTCATCCAATATAGAATGTTTCTTGTTATGAGAAGACATGAACTCAATGAGTGACGTGTTGTTTGTTTCTTGTTCGTAACACAAGTGTATAGCGTACTTATTTTAATTTGGTTTGTGTCTTTTGGTGGAACGGTGTGGCTTCCGTTCGTAGTAAAGGCCAAACAATATAGATTTAAGCTAGGGAAATAATGCGTCTCGTTATTCAGAAATGTGACGAAGAAAAGAATTCGGGCGTTCTTCAACACACGCTGCATAACAGCAATTTTCGGGTAGTAAACTATACTGAAGTATCTGTTCGAACTGTGACATCAATTAAAAAAAGATGATTTGAAGCCGGCGGGGCAGCCTTGAGTACTCCCGGTAAGAAAAGGCCATTTTGTAAAGATTAAAAAATTCCACATTGATGGCATTCACTTATTGCTTATTTGTTGTCCTTATTCTCGTATGTTTTAATTTTTGTCTATGGATACTTAGCGTAATATATTTGGGACAGCTAGTACTTGCAGATTAGGCGGGGGGGCAGCTTTCAAGAACATTGAGCGCATTCCTCAGCCACGCAATCGAGTCAGCTCCCAACAATAAGAATGAGGTGGGTCGGGGATGATCAGACGTGGTAGACACGTGGACATGGAGGAGGAAGTGTAAAGCGGAGAAAAACACCGAGTAAGCGAGCCCATCAGTACATCAGAACTTGTTGTGAGCATTCTCCAAGTGTTCTATTTGCGAACCACTGTCCCAGTGCCATATTGGACTTGGAAATCCCGGCCCCCCTCCCCCACGGCCACTTTACGCGAGCCAGGCTCGTTCGTGCCAAGTTCGTCCCTGCTCTAGTCCTTTGCGGCAG